>ML120415.1:417439-616558 GCA_003788595.2 Choiromyces venosus 120613-1 | reverse complement strand
CCTTGCGATATACTAGTGTTTAGCTAATGTCGCGAACGTTTCGCACTAGCAGAATTTTCCTCCACACCAAACATATGTCGAGCAGCAACGAATATTTCCAACATTTCTTCCCTTCATTCCACTACGAGACCTCGCAGAGATTCGGGAACTGGTACACTCAATTAAGTAACGGTATGAAGTCCTCGTGATATGAGCAGTTTTGAGAAGATGGTATGATCGGGGGGTGAGTTTGCGTGAAGTTGCGCCATATCATGCTTTTTGGCACCATCCTGCGGAAGAACGAGTAACAGAAAAAACTCCGAGAACAGGATCATTGTGTACTAATCCACCTTCCATCCCAAGTCTGGATAACAAAAAAAAACATTAGAATGAGCGAAATCCAAGAAATAGCAGATAACAAAAAGTAATTATACGAAAAAATTCAAAGAGTGCTGTTTGTAAAACAAAACTGTGATGCCGAAATGAGAGAGTGAGGGCTTGTCATGTCTTGGTCTACTGCGTGTACTATTCCCAGGTGTAATCTAGGGTGCTTATCTACTAGCAGTCGCCTCTCAAGGCAAGATAGGCTCACCAGTACACCAATGGAAAGTCTTCATAATCAGGACAACCATATACTGGGAAGACAAAATGTCCACTTCAAACTTAATAATCTTTCAAATACTTGCCTAACCTATTTTATTAAATAGGAAAGATAAGATTCAATTACAGACTGAATTAGAACCAAGTCATTTGATATATCTATCTACTAAGTTGTAACTCAATTAGACGTCAAAAAATAAATCCATTTCATTGACCAGAACTGTATATTAATTCATTTTTATAATTAACAGAAGGTAAAGGAGCTAGAAAATATTTTAATTATATTAAACACAACCTTGGAATATAACCTACAGTATTGAAAAAAGAAATGTAACAAATCGAACAGAAATAAGTAACACAAAGCAAGTAATCATAAAAGAGCTTTATAATAAACCACATTAGAGGTAACTTTTAGTAAACCTTCAGGAATCAGATCAGTTAATTTATTGACTGATATTACATGAGATAATACAATATAAAGCTAGTTATGGGTAAATGCACTATTTCATAGATCTACTCCAATATTTTGCAAACACTGTCCTTGAGACTTATGCACAGTCATTGCTTTCATGATAAGATAAATGGAAGATCCTCCTCAGTTATTGTTAACTTAATACAAGGTAGTAGTTGAATTTGTTGATCCCAATCACCTCTGAGAATGGCAACCTTCAGGTAGTTTTGTGTAAGTTCCATTATTCAAAGTCCTGTGCTGTTATATAACCCCTCTTTGGGACTGATATTTCAAAGTAGGATTATCAGAGCTCCAAATTTGAGAAGCAATATAGCTGGAAGAAGTGATAGAAGATCAATACTTTGAAGGTATTCAGCAGGATATGGTTCTGCTTCTGCTTCTTGGTCATTGATATCTACTGAATTTATACTAATAAACTTATGAATCTCTCCATGCATATCTTGGATAAGCTTCTCATTAAATTCCTTCACTATTTCATTCCAATATGAAAGGATAGATTAGCCTTTAACTGTATTGCAATTATTAGTCATATTTTGAAGCAGTTCTTGAGGGTATACAGTAGAGCAAAGCTTATTAACTGAATTCATACAGCCACTAGTCAGAAGTGTTCGTGATCTGAGACATGTGTTTAATTGCGATTGTGCCATAACCGTGCCAAGGTTGTGGCTCCGCTACAACCCAAGGTTGCAAAAGCAACCTTGGGCACTCTCTTCCAGAGAGTACCCGACAGCTCAACGCCAGATTCAGTTCAACAACACTTTCAATTTGTATGTGAATTTAAGAATTACGAACCACTACCAAACATTTTCTGATGCTTTAAACATCCTTCTGGCTCTCTCATACATTGTTTTGAATGTTTGAAAATAAGTCCTCCATTTTCTTTCTGCTCTTTTACAACTTTTATTTTCATGTGGTGGGACTTTGGTTTCAGTTAAGCTTGAAAGCGTGGTTGAGTCGAATCTGGTGTTGAGCTGTTGGGCACTCTCTGGAAGAGAGTGCCCAAGGTTGTGGCTCCACCACAACCTTAGCACAGTTAGTAGGACCAGTAGTGGGGTAGTGGGGTTGTGGTGTTAATGACAACAAGGATGCGCATGCACATATGCAAGTGAATGAGTAAATGAATGAATGGGCAACTTGAAGCCAACCACCAAACAACCCACTGTAAATTTAATTATAGAAATTTGAAATAAAGAACCTTGATACTATCTAATACTTTGTATAGCCTCCCCTTGCTTCCAAAACTGCAGCCACTCTACTAGGCATTGATTTCCACAACTTCTCAAAAAACTCCTCAGGAATTGTCTCCCAAACTAAGGGTAAGACCTGGGCCAATCTCTTCTTTACAGCTTCCTTTCCTCCTGGGGTATCTGCAATCCTTGGGTGTTGCTCATGCAATCACTTTTTAAGCTCAACCCATGCATGCTAAATAGGATTTAAATCAGGGGAGTAGGGGGTGTGTTCCTCCACTTCAATATAGTTTCTCTCTAACCAATCCATAACACTATAAGCTTTGTGAACAGGAGAATAATCCTGCCCAAAGAGGATATCTTGCATACCAAAGGAGATCATTTGATGAATAACAGGAAAAAAATGTCTTCTCAAGAGCCTAACAGACCTGGTCTTGTTGATATTTTGGGTAATAGGAACCAAAGAGTCTTTTCTCTTACCCCAAATGCAGCTCCAAACTATGAGAGAAATTCCCTTATCCTTCTCCTTTGGATGGATACAGTCAGCTAGCCACTTCTCTCCAGGTTCTCTAAAAACCCATTGCTGCCTTGGATCCTTGGATTTCTCCACACTGCACTCATCACTCCAGATAATTCTTTCAAAATCCTCCACTATCCAATCCTTATGAACTGTAGCACATTTCAATCTCTTTGCCACATGCTCAGGCATGAGCTTGGGTCTTGATTTGGCTAGCCTTTTCTTGACATTGGCCTCTCTGAATACTCTATCTCCTATTTTATATACAGTTTATTTATTAGTCAATCATGTCCTATCACTCAGTAGTACCAGTATGGGGGGCTTTACCAGTAGAAAGTGATACACCAGGTGCATATCTATCTCTGAAATCAGATCTGGTCATTTTCTGGTTGGATTTGGCTGCCTGGATGATTGTGTGACATTGCTGATGGCTAAGAATGGGGGTGCCACCAGGGCAAAAGATGTTTTCCACTGACTGGTGCTCACATGCCTGGACAAGGAAGCTTTTAACTGTTGTCCAAGGCCAGCCAATGAGTTGAGCAACAAGGGCAATATTCTGGAGGCAGTAGAAAAAGGCAATAATCATGCCTTTTTCAACATTTGACATCTCTCCTTGTGAGGTTTTAGGAGTTCTTTTTTTTTTTGGTACTGAGGGCTTTGTATATCCAAATTAGTAAACCATAATTAAAAGATAAAGGGACAGGTAGTCACAGCTGGAGTATAAATTGTTTGAGTATGTTATTATTGTAATAGTGATACCATTCACATTTACTGTCGCGATCTGGCATTTTTGGCCAGGTAGCTTAGTAAGCCAAAACATGTTTCATGAACACTTCTGACTAGTGGCTGTAGGATATATGAAATTTCGTAATATGAACTGACCATAATTTGAAATATCATGAACAATTGAATTTAAGAATCTCAAAAAACTGAAAGTCTCATTACCTTCTACTACCCTTATATTTTGAGTCAGGTCAAGGATAGCCAGTTGAGACTATATAGAGGTATATTGAATACAGGCCTGAATTGTAGCATACTTAGACCCCCTGTGAACAACAGGCAAAATTTGTGCAAAATCACTATCAAGAATCATTAGAATACCACTAAAAATCTGTCCCTCATAAGCAATGCAAATATCATTAGATGTTTGATTAACCACCTCAAAACAGGCCCAATATTGTATGGGTACTTCATCACAAATGATAAGAGATGTGTGATATATTAGTGTAGCCAGAGCTGAATTTTTGGTAATATTGCAGTTACTCTTTCGATTGTTGCTCAATGGGATTTTAAACCAAGATTGTGTAGCCCCCCTACCTCAAGCTGGTAAGAGTTAAGTTGCTATTCCTGAAGATGGCATACAGAGAACAATTTTACCCTGGGACCATAGAAAGCTACATATGCACTTATACAAGAAGGTTTTTCCTGTACCAGCTGGCCCTTGGAGAAAGAAGCTTGGTGAGTCTCTATTGTACTCTCAATCAATCACTGCCTTTAGTATAGTCATATAGTATACTAACTGCTGCTTGTTTGGGCTTGCATGCATTTCATGGGGCCGGTATGATATAATCCACCACCTGAATCTACTGCTTCCAGAAAACCCGACATACGCTATAATGCACGGGAAGACAACAATGCTTTTTTTTATTTTTTACGCAGCGTGGAATCAGGTCATTTCTAGAGTTCAAGGCGTTAAAAAAAATGGTTTAGAGTAGCATTAAGGAAAACTGGGGACTACTAGTACTACGCAGTGAAGGGTTAACAAAGTGTATGAAATGCAGAGATGAAAAATTGGTGGTTCTCGAAAAAAAGAAAAGAAAAAAAACAAGGGGAGAATTGATAAAGTAAACCGCTTTTCTAAGGAGACATCGGTCTTTGATATAGTCTGTTTGGAAAGCAGTTACTATGCATGATCTCTTTGTGGTGTAACTTAGTTGGTATCACACCCGGCTGCAATCTTTCAGATCGCCGGTTGGTCACCATTTCGACACTGGTCGAAGAGACTTTCTTTTTTTTTCTCTTGTATTTCGTGTTCCTTGAATGGATATTGCTTCGATGCTTCTTTGAAACTTCAACGGGTATCTCACTTAAGCAAGGTAGCCAATTGAGTCCTATTTCTCGCTTTGATTTCCTTTTTTTTCCTTTACTTTCGTTTTTTACAGTGATAGTGTCGGGGGTAGAATGGTAGAAATACTCCGTCGCTGTACTTGTTGCATCACCGCTTATACAGTTCAGTAAGGTATGGCCCTTCTCTCTCCCGCACGTTTTTTTTCCCGCAACCAACGACTCCACACCCGCCCGACAAACTCCTCTCAGCGAGTTTCTATTATCATACCAGGAGAAAAAAAAAACATCCACTATCACCTCGATCGTCGCCAAAAAGTCACAACCACCCACAGTCCCTGCCGCGCTGCCGCTATCGCCGGGAAGTTAACTATTTTAGCGTAGCACAAAAAAAAAAAAAGATAGCCACTAGTCTATGCTAAGCGAGGAAATAAAATGGGAAAAAAATGGGTTCCCTTGACAAGGGTCGAGTCGAACTGGTACCCAACCGGTTCGATCAACTGATGATAGCCGAGTGGCCCTCTCGGTATCCAAACTATTATAGCCGGGTGGGTTACCACCAAGACCACAAAGTCATGTTGGAATTTCTTAGCTTAAAAACGATATTTAACTAACACATGGCACGGAGGACGGTCGCAGAGGCGCTGGGACAACGTTGCGAATGGTGCGGTGCGGCCGGCTTGCCAGGAATCATCGCAGTATTCTTGGCGGTTTCGGCCTCTCCCGAACTGGTTCGGTGCACAGTTTTGGTTTGTGGCAAATATGTAACTGTAAACCTGTTTTCCCATACAAAGGTACAAAAATCCCACCATATCGAAGCGGCGCAAACTGGTTTGGTTTGTGTCTCGGTTTGGCCGATACCGGCTTTACTGCATACACCAACAAACTAAACTAGTTCGCGCACTACATGCACTGCACCATTCGCAACGTGGGGCTGGGAGGGGCATGAACGTGGGTGGCGGGCATAGGGTGGTGATTCTGGGGAATATTTTTTTCAGTTTAGTATATTGACCCATGACATAAGTCCGCGACCGGCACCTGCACTGTAAAGCGGCAACCGTTGCAACCACAACACCCAGTATGCCAACTCGTATCAAAGCTGTTATTGCTGCTGAGGGCTGGTATACTAAGTATTAGGGGGCATCTATGCTTTCTTTTATTACATACTTTAATTTTTTTTTGCTTGATACCAAAGAGACTTTTGCATTTGTAATTAGCTGAAACTAAGGTTGGGTGTTGTGGCTACAATGGTTGCCGCTTAACAGTGTTGTATAGTAGCCGGTTGCGGACTTATGTCATGGGTCAATATGTGACTTGCCCTCGTAGTTAACGTATGATAGAAATCTAAATAGAGTAGATAATTCAGGGATGAGAGTTGCGACAATGAACACCAAATTTTGCATTATTTCTTCACTATGGGCATTGCTGCTCGGGCATGGTCGCTGAAATGAATGCCCAACAGTGGATTCCGTGCTTCTGGCTTGTTCCAATGCGAGATAGCCACGCAAAAGCCGCGTCTTAAGACTGTTCGCGTAAGAGGCAAGTCACGGATTTGGGTTTGTATTCCATTATTGTAAATACAAGATGTAATACCATTGGGGGGGAAATCAGATTCTTATGCTGGAGATTCGGTTGGGAGGCTGAGAGATAACTTAGGGGCCGTTTGGCATGGCATGATTTCAAATCTTTGGGATTTGACATGCCTCGTGTGAAATTGTGATGATAAAGAATTTCAAACTTTCCCTTGCCGAGCAGGTTTTCAAAGAATTATCAAATTTGACCCAGGGATTGGTAGAAAGGGTGGGTGCACTTTGAATGTTGTATTCCTTGGAACTGGGAGTCTGGGAAGACTTTTAATATTGAATATATCTACAATGAAAGAAACAAGGCCAGGCTAGGAAGATCAATGGATTGTAAGCAGCTTAACACCTAATGCACACAGCTCTGTACCGACAGGCAAAGATGAATGAGAATTTCTGCAATATGTATTGTTGAAAGTGAAGGTTCTATTCAGTGTTCCCAGCCGTCCAGTCCGTCCGTCTTCGGGGGAGGACGGGACGGACTACGGCTCGTAGTCCGTCTTTTTGCGGGGGCTAGGACGGACTACGCCCGGGAGGGTGAGGACTGGACGGACTGTAGGGGACTATAGTCCTAGCGCTTGGACCTCCAGTACAGCCAAGTTGAAATCATACACCTCTAAACGAATAATTTTCACATCATGAGACATCACCCGTGTGGTCCCCGGCCGTCCCCTACTGTCCCCTACAGTCCCCCGCCGTCCCCAGCTGTCCTCAATTATCCCCGGCCATCCCCCACTGTCCCCTACAGTCCCCCGCCGTCCTCAACCCTCCCCGGCCGTCCCTTGCCGCCCCCTACCGTCCACCCCCCCTGCCCTCAACTAACATGTCTCACCCTGTAGGGCCCGTCGTCCTGCCCAAAGACGGCCGTCCTACCCTTAGGCTGCCCCGGACGGACTACAGATAGCCGTCCCGTCCCATCCGGGGTTCTTGGCAGTCCCCCCGCGGGGCCCCGCCGGGCCCCCGGACGGCTGGGAACACTGGTTCTATTATTATTTGATACCAATCTTAATGATATGAAAAATATACGCCATTGGATTGTCTCAATATAGACAGTGTTCTCAATAGGGCAGTCCGTCCGTCCTGGTCAGGACCAAGACGGACGACATTGTGTCATCCTGTCCGGTCCTTATACGAACTTGCCCGACAACCTAGAGCAAAGGACTATGGCCCCGCCGTCCCCCACAACAAATGTCTCACACTGGGGGGCCGGACTATTTCTGCTAGTCTTAGTTTGAATACTACTTGAAGAAGTCGGATAAAGAGACAGTAGACTAAAGGAAATAAAAATCTCTGTAGGATATGGTTATATTGTGAAGTTTTTGAAGTATTCTCGGTTAATAATCCTACAATTCGACGGTCTATAACCCTATTTAACTTTACTCTATCTGCATATTATTTGAAGAACTCACGAAATTATTCTCAGAGGGCGTGAGGATATGGCACTGATAGGATTTATATAATGGTCCCCGGCCGTCCCCCACAATCCCCCACCACCCCCTGCCATCCCATATGGTCGCCTACAGTCCCACCTTGTCCCCTATCCGAGGTTGCTTTACATTGTAGGGCCCGTCGTCCTTCTCAATGACGGCCGTTCTGAAAGTTCCAAGACGAGGACGGACCACATTTTGCCGTCCCTTCTCGTCCGGGGCTCTTGGTAGCTGCCCTGCCGGTCCCTACGGGGGCCCTGGACGGTTGAGAACACTGAGTATAGAAAGGAAAAGACAGCAATTTGAAATGGTCGTTTCAAATTCTCCCCAATGCTCATTTCAAATGTATGTCCTGCGAAACAGCCCAACATTTCAAAGAGTGATTTAGCTCTAAATTAGCATTTGAGATGGCCCAAATTTGAAATTGGGGCCTGCCAAACGGTCTCTTAGTGTGCCGACGTTTTCGGAGAGGTAAAGGCCACCTTATGATCTAGTCATGACTCGCTCTACAACCACCAACAATCCAAGGAAATTCTTTCCAAGTCTACAAAATCCCATGTCCCAAGCTCGCTTATTTACACATCTGGCACTCCTAGAAGCACAATCCAGCTATCCCTTTCTCTCTTGTGCAACCTGGAAACCGTCAAACAGTAACTGTTGACGTTGAGGCCCCCACTAATCTCACATTGTGCATTGGTCTACTCCTGCGGCCGAGCTGAAGTTGGACACCCATATAGTGTTGTGATTGCTGGGCGAATAGCAAACCCATGCCGGGCAACACAATTAATAATCGCATACGATAATAAAAGAAAAACTCCCCCCAATTCATTCTCGTACGTGACCTGGCAAGCCATCACATACCCATATAACCTGGAATCTAGCCATTGAAATTATTATTTTCAGCGCAAAGTATCAACCTTTGAAGCTTCTCATGAAATGATTGACACTCTCGATAAATCACAGCCTGAGGAAGAGCTTCCCATGTCTCTACAAGTACGTGTCTAGCACCCTCCACCGCCGCCCTTCCACCACCCATGTGTTTGCATATTGGGTAATCGGTCAATAGAGGGAAAGAGGCAGGTATCTTATCCTTTCACAAAAGTCGGATTCGTGCAAAGGAGGGTCTGTCCAATCGCTATTTGGCTTTTGCTTAAGGTGTGGCGATTTGGGGGTAGTGATGGACACGATCAGGTCATGCTCGAGCACTCTTGAGCATAGAGGTCTCTCGAGCAGATCATGCTCGAGCAGAGCCCTCCTGATCTGCTCCAGTATGCTCGATCATGATCGATCACTCTATATGTATATATGTCTTGGTGAAATCAGGAGAGAACCGTTTGGGAAGGAACAAGGTGTAGAAAGTAGGGAAGTGCGAAATAGATAGTGTTCGATATAGTAGTTGATAGTAAAAACAATGAAGATGATTAATTACTACAACTAAACATTAACGATGATAACACCAATTATATAGACCATCAGAATTTCCCCAACGTCAACACACCGGCTACCAACACCATCATTCCAGCTACCAATACTAACATTCCAACATCCACAACCCAATACCAACCATCAGTCCAGATGATAACATTCTCAATCCAAATACCAACCATCATTCCAGATGGCAACATCCTCAATCCGAATTCCAGCCATCATTCCAGATGGCAACACACCTCCGATCTTTCCATTCCTGACAACCCTTGGTGTTGGAAACCCCTAGTTTAGTGTCGGCTTCCTTCTCACTATTACGGAAGTACTTGGTACGCTGGTACCTGGCTGGAAGCTTCCTTCTCACCATTACACAATGATTGTACGGCAATGGAGATGTGTCCTCTTGGAAGTACACGGTGGTACTTATGTGGAATGTATATAATACGCTTGAGTTCCCTTGCATTAGACAAGTAACGAATATACATTGTCATTCTGCTAATTACTTGTTGCATTTCTAACACTTGGTAACCATGTGATATCATGCCGGGTTTGGAGAACCCCTTACCAATTAGGCAAAGTCGCTGGAAGATGCCGCTCGGAAAGGTAGGGTTCTCGGAGGTTCGTCGGGAAAAGGTATAGCCGGGTATCGGCTTAGCACGGGGTCATAGCTCCACCACAATGGGCCCGTGGAGCTCCCACAACATATAACCTCACCAAATCCCCTGAACACGAGATCTTCATGCTCACTACTGCTCACCAGATCTCGCATTTTTTGCTGCCCAGTCAACCTTTCTGCCTCTTGATAATACTTGCATTCCTCCCACGTAGCCCCCTAACAGAAACCCCATACTATTCCTCAACACCCCACCACACCACTCAATAAAAGATACTATGTCAAGCAGACGAGTATCTAGACGCAGGGGGAGCCTAGCATCTTCCTCCCAGAGAGGAAATTCAGGCAGAATCCGGAGAAATACTCGCAACCGTCAGGCCCCATCCTGATATGGTCAAACCATGGAGTCAGCAGCAAGGCCACATGTAGTGGAGGAATCAGAGGATCCGGAGAGCAATACCGATGAAGAAGACCTCAGCCAGTACACCCAGTCACTACAGGGCAGCATTCAACCTGAGCCCCCAAGCGAACACAATCAGAGTGACATTTTCTCACATTCTCTACCCTCACAACCAACCAGCCAATCTCAAAGTAGCCAGCAGGCCAATCCTATGGGAAATGAAGCTATCAGCCTAGATGACATGCGTCAGCTTCTAAGATCGCATGAGCAAGACATTACCGACCAGGTTATCCTCCAACTACATTCCCAAAACAATATCCCTAGCTCTGCCCTACTGCCTAATTACCCAACACATACCAGTCCTGCCAACTAGCCAGCCGAGCCCAACCGAACACTTAACAGGATGACCGATTTAGAAAACCAGCTCGTGCAACTTCAAGCAGAGAGACAACTTGCATTAGCAAGTACACAGCTTCCAAGAGAACTCCATACGTGCAACCCTATCCCGCCCCCAGTCACTCAAGCAAATGAGAGTGCATCCGAGGCAGCAGAGTCAGTCAAGACACTCTTTCCTGGTGTGGAGTGAAGCACATTAGCACGGATTATCGAGAACCATTTTAAGCCAACCAATATCTACCAACTACTTGCAACAGAGAAAGAGCAGGCTGAAGCTCAATGTATGATCAACATAGGTGGTATCGAATTTGAGCAGTCAGAGAGAGATGGGAAAGAGAGTAAGTACTGCATGAGTAGCATTTTTAAAGCTTGGGCTGCCTACTATGGAATTCTGGTAAAGTTGGCACCATACACCCTTCAAGGGGAGCTGGCGATATTACTTTTCCTCTACACCATGAGCCTGTATGACCTGCTTGAGAAGTACACTTGGGATAGTGTAAGATCATACCACTTCCAGTTTCATAGAAAGTGTGTGGCAAGCGGCAAGAGTATATACCTACCCAGCCAATGGCAGCAGTTAGATAGTGAACTTATCGCATCCAAGTGCTTTGCACACCCCACCATATGCAGCACATGGAACCAAGGTCCCAGCAGACTCACAGCCTTCCCATGCCATATATCAGAATTACCACTTCACAAAAACCCTTCTCTCATGGGTAGACCCACCAAGGAACTGTATCTTGCCAGTACATGAGCATCTCCAAAAGACACTTAACCCACCACTCAACTTATGCCTTGAGCCCAATAGGAGGAATACATAGCAGCACAGCCCAAACCGCGCCCCAGGTCTGTAGGAACTGGAATTACAGGGAATGTCGGACTACAAAGTGCTGGCACCAACACCTTTATATCATGTGTGGGAATAACCACAAAGCTACAAACTGTACCCAGGGAAACAATGCACTACAAGCCCCCAGGCAGACAAACAGATATCACAGCCGTTAGCATCCCCCCACTACCCATACCTGAGACACATGCCCCACTAGCCCATTCTAAACTACCCTTCACCTCATGATCGGTTCCTGTTATCTAATAATAATTACAATTTAATACTCACTGTTACTCAAGCAATTCCTCCTACAAGCATACAGAATGGCTCTGCCCCAGGGAACATCAAACTCAATCTCCTCTCTGATACTATTAGCAAACAACCCTCTCGCCCCAATACCCAGATACACTACCCAGTATTCACCGAACATCATATCCCTATGCCAGCTGGCCCACTGAACATTGCTGGATGGAGAAGACTTACGCTGGATTACCCGGACACTACATTAGTTAAGGCAATCTTAGGCATCTGTCAGTTTGGAACAAGAATTGGTCACAAAGGAGAGTGGGACCCAATCCGAATCTACCTCAACCTTACCTCAGCAGAGGAGTGGCCGGAGATAGTCACCAGATATTGAGGCAGAGCTCATAAGAAATCGCCTACAGAGCTACCCCTACCCTACGGCACTACCCGAACACTTTACTGCCTCGCCCTTGGGACTGACTGACAAGGCAGATGGCTCAAAGCGACACATACATCACCTCTCCTTCCCGGCAGAGGGTGCTAGCTCAATAAATGGTGGAATTCCGGAACACTATGCCACAGTCAGCTATAGTATGATAGAAGAGGTAACAGCAGCAATTCGGGGATTCGGCAGGGGCTGTCAACTCATAAAACGGAACTTCGAAAGCGCTTTCTGACATATACCAATCTCCCCAATCGATACCCCACTGCTAGGATTCTGTTGGCAAAACAGATACTACTCAGAACTCTTCTTGCCCTTTGGCCTGTGGACAGCCCCATACCTCTTCAATCTTTTCGCAGAAATGTTCAACTGGATACTGGTTAACGAATTCACAAAGCGAGAACAACCAATCGCAATTGTCCATTCTCTCGATGACTTCTTACTCATCATCCCGGCGAATACACAGCTGGAACCCTATAGTCTGAGATTTTCTTAACTCTGCGAAGCAGTGGGATTGGTAATAAAGGAGGCCAAAAGTGAGGAAGGAGATGTAGCCAGCTTCGAGGGAGTCGAAATCGATACAGAAAACATGGTATTAAGACTCCCGACCAAGAAACTACACAAAGTGCGTAGTATAATTCAAACGGCAACAGAGGCAACACCTTTCTCCCTCCTTGAGCTACAGCAGATTACCGGGTACTTAAACTTCGTAGCCGTTGTAGTCCCCCTCGGCAGGACCTTCCTCCGCCACCTCTACAATATGCAGTTATATATCCCATCCCACAGCTGGCATTGCAGACGACAAATCTCAAGCGAAGCTCGGAAGGACCTCACATGGTGGCTCAAAGTACTAAAATCAGAGCCCGAGCGGTCTATTGAGAAAGAAGCCCGGAACCGAGTTGCATTGTGAATGGATGCCTCTGGGACAAAAGGGTTAGGTGCATTTTATATTACTGGAATAGAAGCGGAGCTTCCAAGTAGGCCCTTGAACACTGCGGGCCCAGCAGTTGGACAGCCTAAGCCAGGTGCAGCCTTCTCGATATCACTGCCATGCTATATCACCAAGACTAGTAAACATATTAACACAAAAGAGATGCAAGCGGTTGAACAAGCATTCCTCCATTGGGGGGAAAGGTGGAAGGGAATGAAAGTGATAATACACACTGATAACTGAGCAGTAGCTCATGGTATAGCCAATCGGACGATCCGAGGAGCATCGATGGACGTGCTAAGATGATGTCTCTTGCTCACATCGGAATTCGACTTGGAAATTGAAGCTAACTGGATCTCAACGAAGGATAATACATTAGCCGATGCGCTCTCACGCTTCGAATTCGAGAAGATTGCTAATCTAGCGCCACAGTTAATACCCCTAACCTCGCACCTCCGAGATCTTGGGTTCTTGACATACAGCAGACGGGCCTCTCACCGATAGCACCATATTACCTGTGGAGGGGACTTGCACCTTTTACACGGCAACGATCGAATAGCGACAACGATCCAAAACGAAAAATGCCAAGATTCACACTATAAGCGATCACAAGAAAAGGGGGGAAAAACTCTTCTTCAACTCAACGATGACTAACTCCTCTAACTAACGGTAATGACAGGATAGATATAGGAAAACAACAATGTCCTCCAGTTCTTCCTGAACACTTTCTCTCTCAGGTGTGTCCCCCTTCCTTTCGCAAACACAAAAGCTAACACAAAAGGAAACACAAAGGAAAGACAAACTCCGGCTCTCTATTGCCTCCGTACGTCCACCTTTCCCGCTCGCCCTTACGGCCATTCCGCTCGCACAAACTCGCACACATTCCTGGTGTATTCCCGGTGCATTCCCGGTGCCTTAATGCTTTCCCAGAAATCTAAACTGCCGCTTGCGCCCGAAGCCAAAGTGTGCTCCCGGCGAACAAATGAATGATCACGAACCCCAAGGGCAAACCATCATGCTCGAGCATGCCGAGCAGCATATTCCAACACTCCCACTCTGCGAGCCATGCTCGTCACCAAAAAAAATAATAATAATAAGAAAATAAAAATACAAAAATATAAAAAAAAAACTTTCACCACTCCTCTTTCTCCCGTTACTGTGACTTCCTAACTTGACTCCCACTCAGCTTCCACTGATACGCACACTTGCACTCATGCTCCCACTCACACTCAGTGCACTCCCATCTCAGCATGGAACCTTTCTACCTTCTCCCGGCTCAGGCTTTTCGTCAGACAATCGGCAATCATATCACCAGTGTGAAGGTACTCCAAGGAGACTTCACCGGTTGATATCTTTTCTCTGACATAGTGTTCTTGGATTGCTATATGCTTTGTCCGGGCATGAAATTCAGGATTGTGAGCAAGTGCGATCGCACTCTGATTGTCAACATAGATTTTGGTAATGGGTACTGGCTGGGTAGAGTCTTGAGATAGGGTTTCAACTGGATCTTCGGCAGGGTTGGTATTTTGCAACTCTGCAATAAACCGGGAAACCCAAATGGCTTCTTTTGCAGCTTGCGTAAGAGCCATGTATTCAGCTTCGGTGGATGATAGTGCGATGGTTTGTTGCCTCTTGCTTGACCATGATACTGATGACTTTATAGATCCCTCCTTATCCTCGATCATACACACATAGCCGCCAGTGCTTTTCTGAGTGTCCAGGTCACCGGCCCAATCAGCATCGCTATAGAGTACTGGTTGTATGCTGTCTGGGGTACCATAGAATGGTCCAAGCCTTAATCCAAGACTAGCGGTCTTTTTAACATATCGGAGTAGGTGTTTTGCAGCAAGCATATGACTGGTTTTCGGCACACTGTTGAATCGACTTAGGGCTCCAACTGCATAAGCAATATCAGGTCTTGTGCATAGCATGAGATACATCAAGCTTCCAATCATACTCCGGTATTCCTGTTCATCTGCCTCCAAGTCATGTTCAACATTCGCTTCAAGCTTGGTTCCAGGATTTAGTGGGGTTGAGATGGTGAATGCGTTAGCTAGATTGAATCGTTCAAGGATTTTCCAAATATAAGCAGCTTGATTTAGCATAACTTGCCCAGGCTCTCGAGTAATCTCAATTCCACGGAAGAAGTGCGCTTTTCCTAGGTCTGTGATTGGGAACTGTTCTGCCAGCAATGCTTTTGCTTCATCCACTATAAATCGGGGTCCAATCCAAAGAACATCATCTACTCAAATGAGTACCCAGCAACTGTGTTTTCCATCTTCCGAGTTCTTCAAATATACAGCATGATCTTCCACACTTCTCCTGAAACCACATTTTCCCACCAAGTGTCGGTCCCACTCTTGATTCCAAATTCTCCCCGATTGCTTCAGTCCATATAAGCCTTTCAAGAGCTTACATACTTTCTTTCTCCTTGAACAAGTACTATCATTTTCCACAGCTAAACCCTCTGGAATTTCCATGTATATTTCTTCTTCCAGGTTACCGAGGAGGTATGCTGCAATAATATCGGTCTGATCTATTTCATAGTTTCGGGCTGCAGCTAAACAGAGAATAATGTGGAGGGATGTAAGCTTGACAACTGGGGCAAAAGTCTCTAGGTAATCGATGCCATAGTGCTGTGTAAATCCTTTGGCAACTAAACAAGCCTTGTATCTTATGATTTCACCTCCAGCTCCCCGCTTGACTCTAAATACCCACCTACATTTCACCAGCGCTCTCTCTCTTGGTAGATCCACTGTGTTCCAAGTATGGTTCATGATAATTGATTTTAGCTCTTCGTCAATTGCCATGATCCATTCTGTTGCCATTGCCGAGTTAACTGCTGCTGAATATGAGCTAGGCTCATCGGTATCCAAGGATACAGTAGCAAGGAGTGCTTCATGTTGAAAGCAGGTGGAAGTGAACTTTCCTGCATTTGCTCGGCGGGGTCTGGATAATGCTAGGGGAGTATTGATTTCTTCTGGTATATGAGGTGGTGGTTGCGGTGGAGAGACAATAGGTGGTTGAGCAGTAGGAGGTAGAGCGATAGTTAGTTGTGTAGCAGTATCTCGAGTATCTTCAACACTTTCCTGATCAGAATCAATCTCCAAAACTTCTCCCTTGTCTTCTGTCTTCTCTTCCTCTTTTAAGTCCTTTACTATTCTAATATCCCTAACCACTAAAACCTTCCTTCCAATCATTACCCTATATTGGTTTGTTCCTTCATAGCCAACTACTTGGCACTTCTCACCACTATTCTCCCACTTACTGTGCTTAGCTTTTGGGATATGGTGGAAGGCTTGAGTGCCAAAAGGAATAAGGTGAGAGAGGTTAGGATGATGACTTGTCCACAGTTCATAGGGTGTAGTATCTTTTGAAATGGCTGTAGTAGGGCTTCGGTTCTTGAGGTAAACAGCAGTGTGGATTGCTTCAGCCCAGAGTTCATCAGGCAACTGATTGTCTGCAATCATTGCCTTGGCACGCCCAATCAATGTCCGGTTTGCTCTTTCGCTAACTCCATTTTGTTCTGGTGAGTATGGGGCAGTCTTTTCATGTGAGATACCACAATCACAAAGAAACTTGGAGAAAACCAGACCAGTGTATTCTCCACCATTATCACTTCTCAGAGCCTTGATTTTCCGGTTGTGATAGTTTTCTACCAAGGCCTTATATTCCAGAAACTTGGAGAAGGTTTCTGATTTCTGCCGGATTGTGTAGACAACTGTGTATCTTGTATAGTCATTGATAAATAGGAGAAAATAGTGAGTCCCTGCCAGGGAGGGCATTTTCATAGGTCCAGCAAGATCGGTATGAACTAGGTCAAGTGGTGCAGTGGTAGCTCGAGTAGCAGGAAAGGAGTTTGGGTTGCATGTTTGCTTTGCAGTGATGCAACTGGCACAGGTAGGGTTCGATCAGTTGCCATCAATCATAATCTCTGTGTGGTTCTCTGCAAGCTGTTTGACTTTATCAAAGCTGATATACCCTAGGCAGTGATGCCAATGTAACAATGACCCATGCTTGGTCACTGCTATTGCCAGATTTCCTTCGACATTTTCTGAGTCTGAGTGGGTCTGGAGAATATAGGCATTTTGCTCAAGTCTTGCAATGCCAAAGAGTTTCTTCCCATGTGTGATACTCACAGTATTGGCAGTAGGTACACCAAAACAAACTCTTCCTCCAGCAGCTTGGATACAGTGGACAGACACAAGCCCACTACTACCCATCTCCAGAACAAATAATACTCTTTTCAACACAACCTCATTTTTGACTCCCTCAACATCTGTTGCTAGAGTCAAAAGAACATCACCCTCACCTTCGGCAGTCATTGCACTTCCATTTGCAATATGGATTTGGGTATGAATGGGAGTAAGATTTTGGAACTAAGTACGATCGGAGGACATATGGTGAGTGGCGCCAGAATCTAAAACCCACTTAGACTGTGAAATATTTGCTGACTTTTCATCCATCGCAGTCCATACCTGAGGTGATCCCTTTACCGATGCTGTGTTTGCACTCTGGCCCTGAGTGTCATGGTTCTGACTATTCTGATTGTTCTGACCTCGCTTCCTACCACCAAAGGTTGTTCTCTGAGACTTCACAGCAACCTGCTTCATTGGACATTTATTTGCCCAGTGACCCTTCTCTTTACAATAGAAACAACTGTCTTTCCCAACACTTTGTTCCTGACCTCCCTGCCTCCGATCTCTTTTCCAACTCTTCTCTTTTCCAACTCTTCTCTTTTCCTCCTCGATCAGCATAGAAGGCATTTGTTGCTCCAGTCTCGGCAGCTTCTGCCTTTGTCAATTGCTGGTACTCGAGTATCAGACGGTCGCATATCTCATCATATGCCATTCCATCATAGTTAGAGTTATTCCAAACTGAGGTCTGGAAGGGATGGTAGGGCAACGGTAGTTTGGATAGTAGGAGGTATTTTTTATCCTTCTCGACTTGAACTTCACCAGCAGCAGCTAACTGGTGGAACAGCTTCTCGAGACTGGAAATATAGTCAATAAGGTTATCATCCTGATACTCTACCTTAGACAACTCCTCTCACAGGAACCAGATCCTAGCCTGATCCTTTCCGGCATACCTCTTTTCCAACTTCTCCCATAACTCCTTTGGATCTCAAACCTCCACATACAACTCGCGATGTGCACTGTCCAAGAGCCTGCCCAGCATTCCCCGGGCCATATTTGCTTTCTCCCCCCAAAGCACAGCTGCTTCAGTTACCGGAATGGTGTTATCATCTGGGTATTCAGTTTTTCCAGAAACGATTTGCCAATATCCCTTCTCAGCAAGGATATCTATCACAGCTAACCTCCATTCTCGATAGTTGGCAGCTTTGGATAGAGGCTTAATTCCAAGAGAAGCAAGAATGTTAACTTCTTGACCGATGGTTTTGGACATCGTGAGTGAGCGACCAAGTAACTGAGAGGGGTTCTGTGTAACGTGAATCGGTGGTCGACAACTGTTCATATTTCGCAAGGTATTGTCAACGTCAACCAAAATGATAATCGTCAAAGGTCCCTCAGGTATTATCGATCAGAGCAGCAGAATTTTGCGTCAAGCCGGGCTCATAACCTTTTACACGGCAAGGATCGAATAGCAACAACGATCCAAAACAAAAAATGCCAAGATTCACACTATAAGCGATCACAAGAAAAGGGGGGGAAAAACTCTTCTTCAACTCAACGACAACTAACTCCTCTAACTAACGGTAATGACAGGATAGATATAGGAAAACAACAATGTCCTCCAGTTCTTCCTGAACACTTTCTCTCTCAGGTGTGTCCCCCTTCCTTTCGCAAACACAAAAGCTAACACAAAAGGAAACACAAAGGAAAGACAAACTCCGGCTCTCTATTGCCTCCGTACGTCCACCTTTCCCGCTCGCCCTTACGGCCATTCCGCTCGCACAAACTCGCACACATTCCTGGTGCATTCCCGGTGCATTCCCGGTGCATTCCCGGTGCCTTAATGCTTTCCCGGAAAGCTAAACTGCCGCTTGCGCCCGAAGCCAAAGTGTGCTCCCGGCGAACAAATGAACGATCACGAACCCCAAGGGCAAACCATCATGCTCGAGCATGCCGAGCAGCATATTCCAACAGCACCATCGACAAGACCCAACTATGCTACCCTGAGGTCACGGTTTTCTCTTTTCTGCTGCCTCTCGAATTTCCGCCATGCTAATAGAGCCTGCTTCCCCGCCAAAGCAATTTGACTTATATAATGGCTCTGCTCGCTAGCAGGAACAGTTAAGGTCAAAACAATGAAACTTTACCTCTCTGGAATCAAATCGTACCAGCTAGACCTAGGTATTGAGTCAATAGCATTCTCAGACCCCAGACTGGAGCGAACACTACAAGGAATCAAGCGAGATCACAATGAACCAGAAAAGCGAGACCGAACACCACTAACTCGGCCATATCTCCTCCGCCTACTGGGCAAATTAGGTACCGGAAGTTATGACAAAGCTGTTACTTGGGCCGCATTCACCCTTGCATTCGCTGCTTTCCTCAGAGTTGGGGAATTCACATACTGCGACTCTGATGACCCGATGGGAGTCCTATTCTGGAAATGGTTCCTCACAAAAAACAGCGTTCGACTAAAGGAACAGGAAGGATTCTCATTCATGGAACTTACCTTGCCAGCATCTGAAACTGACCCCTTCAGATATGGCATTCAACTAACAATCACGGCAAGCAACGATGCCGGATGCCCAGTTAAGGCCATGAAACATCTCATGAGAATGGATACTCACCGACCACAATTCGCCCCCTCTTCTGCATTGGGACAGTAGCGCAACGCCCGTTCACCCGAGAACATGTAGTTAAAACACTGTAAGAGCTGGCGATATCGGCGGGTTTAGGACGTGAGGCATAGAACGGGCATAGCTTTCGCAGGGGGGCAGCAACCTGGGCTGCTGCAGTAGGTATCGCTGATACCCAGATCCAAACCTTGGGGAGGTGGCACTCCGATGCCTATAAAGCATACGTCGAGTACTCAGTAGACGAATGCATCTCCCTCTCACAGCGCTTCCAGACAAACCAAATGACAAACCACTAAGAGTACCAACCCACCTGCCTGGAGAGGGCGAGCTCGCATTGCACACCTCGATGGCAGGCACGCCTTGGCCGGTCACTGAGCACCTGCCTCGGACTGGGATAGACCGGTGCCAACACTCCCCAGCGACAAGGGCAGCAGGATCTCCCCAATGCCTCCCACAGTGGAATAACACCACTGACAACAAAGAGGGAAGGATGGATTGGGAGGTATTTTTGTTTATAGGGTTTTCTCGGTCTCTTTTTGTTTTCCTTCTTTCCTCTCTTTCTCACAATTGTTAGCGAATGTACATTTGTCTCTAGCTTTGAAAAATTGGATCTATTAATATAAACACTGACTACCCCGCACGCTAGAGCATGGTTGGGAATTGTGGACTAGGAAAGGGAAGAACTTGCTGAAGAATTGTCGGGAGAGGAAGGAGATTATGAGGGAGATGACGAAAGCTCTGCCGAGGAGGGGCAGGAGGAATCGGAGGTCTTGCAGTAGTTGTGTTTGGTAAAAGCGACTTTATTAGCTAAAGTGTTTGTTGTTGGAAATGGAATTGAAGAAACAAAACCGCTTAAACCTTCTATTACATTTTGACATTTGGAAGCAATTACAAGGGAGCAAAATCGTTCATAATCAACTATACTCTATCATGCTCAAGCAGTGACTATGCTCGATCACTCGAGTATGGGCAGTGATCCCAAGCGGCCAGTCCGTCCGGCTTTGGGTACTGCCGGACTGACCCAGGCTTTTTCCGGGATGGCCGGGCCGGACTGTGGGAAAGCGGCATCTCAAAACCAAAGCCGGGCCCGGCCTGGGTCGCCTGCAGGCTTTGTATGCGGCTGATACATTGTGATTCCATATCCGCTGGATATCCATGGATGGCCTGAGTATATGTGGGTTATGCAGTCGAATTTAAAATAAGTGGTATGCGAACAGCTTAGCCTGGGCATCTGTGTGTTTTACCTGAGCATCTGGCGGCTTAACCTAGGCATCTGGCAGCTTCCGCCTGGGTTACCTAACCTCTCGACCTGGCGGTTGCCTGGGCGCCGCCAGGCTTTGGGGGCGGGAAATAATTTAAGCCGGGTTGACCCAGGCTCTTCAGAATCATGGCCGGACTGGCCGGACTGCCGACCTGCAGGCCAGACCATGGGTTGGACTGGCCGCTTGGGATCACTGAGTATGGGGGAAACAACAATTGTGATGGATGGTGGAGAATATGAGCATGAGGGATGGCTGTTGTGTTCGCTCCTTTGTGTGCATTTGGCTCATCTCACGGGCATAGATGTCTTCGTTGTGCTTCGTGATGTTTGTATCCGGTACTTCGAATTTTGTTTACAAAACAACCCCCGTTACCACGCCAAGACGCATTATATCCACAAAGGAAACGCAACTTCAATTCGGCGACATGAGTAAAGGATACGGTATCTGAGTACTTTAAGCTGGAGGTTATCAGGTGGCGATGAATTTCGTATCCTACCCACTTATTTTCTAGTACGGTATATGGAATCACTTTGCCCATCCTGGCACTTTGGACACCGCAAAATTTGGGAAGAAGACCCCCCCTTGATAGTCCTCCCTGGTGATTCGCCCCCCCCGTTACTCAGAAAGGAAATTTTGACATAACTTTTGCAGCAAGCTCACTGTCCGCCCCGGGCGCTCATTCCAAATTTTACGGTATGCCCATTTATTGGCCTGGCGATCACAACACTTTGTGGGTGTCCAACTTCAACTCGGCCGCGGGAGTACGATACTAGCACGGCCCATAGATATATCCGTCACGTCAAATCAGATAAGCAAAAGCAGCATGTTGCAACCGCCAGAGCCAGGTTGGAAATATGCCCGGATGCGTTTTACTCTACAAGTGGGACGCAAAAAGTGAGTGGGCACGAGCGATTTTACACCAAAAATGGCCAATTTCGCACACTTATTCCAGCACCAATACTTGAATTAAAAATAGGATAACTTCATAGAGTGTTGAGAAAAGATGTAGACTACTTGACTTCTACTGTAACCTCAAATGAATTTAAATTCTCTGAAGAGTAGTATCAAGAGGGAACAAAACTTTCCTCAAAATTGCGCCAAGACTGTTGTTTTTGCTGGGAAAACTGTGTCTTGGCGGAATTTGAGAGTTCAACTGCATACCACTCTTGAGGAGTTGGGAATTGAGTGGACATTTGTACATAGAAGATGATGTCCTTACTGCTTTCAGTGGCTCTATGGATAGTTTGGATTTTTGTGAATTTTCTCCAGCGTAATATCGTGGTGTGAAATCTGCTATTTTTGCAGTAAAATCGCTTGTGCCCACTCACTTTTTGCGTCGCACTTGTACCAATCTGAGGGGCATCACCAATACATCCTCCATTGCAACGTGCTGCTTTTACTTCGCAGATTTCACGTGACGGATATATCTATCGGCCCCACTTTCACGTCATCCGGCAACCCCTCCGCCCCACAAACTTTTACCTAATTCCCGTTGCTATTATCCCTTCGTTCCTTTTCCAGCCCATACACACCCTAAGTTATTAAGCCGGCCAGTTCAACACCAGAAGTAAGTGGCGAGCGTGGGTTTTCGATATTAGAGACTTTGTGGTGGACGCACCTAGAGTTTTTTTTGACTGTCTGGGCATACGTATGCCAAGCCCCAAAAGATCCTGCTAACGATTTGACTCCCCAACAAGAGCAATTTCACCGAATTTGACCTCTACAACTTCTATCCGTACTATAGAATTTTTAATATTGATTCTTTTCATTTTTTTTTTTTTCAAGTATTAGAACTAGAGAAGCAGAGGTGTATGATCTATCAAAATCATAACATTTAAGTTCAAGCATAGGTGAATAAAGTATTGGCAAGTCAAGTCAATTATTCATTTTAGAAACTGTGAAGCTTGGCAACCTTTTTTTCTTTTTTCAGGGTCATCCACTGCAAGTGAAAATCACATCCAGCTCTAAATCCCCTATTTCCTTATACCTAGAGTGTCTGAATCTATCCATAGTACCTCCACAACCCTTACCTCATAGAACCCCTATAATATAACTCCAATTATTATTTTTATTTTTCCATCCATAAAGCCCTATAAGCAACAAAATGAGTAACCTCAACTTTGCAATATTTAAGTTTAAGTTTGGTCTTACCAAGTTGGATCTTTATCAACATACATTAGTACATACAAATATAAGGTAGAGAGGACAAGATTGAGAGGGAGGACCAATCAATTTGGAGGAACCAGAACCTGAGTCATGGAAAACATGATTTAGGTAATATATAAAAAAAACAATTTAGTTAAAATGCCATCAAAGCTGGGATATAATAAATAGATGCAAACTGATCATGCAGGAACTCGCAATGCTCCAAATAGTATACAAGAATCCTAGAAACTATCTACTGAGATTATCTAGTCTACTGGCAATTCATGAACTCATCACAAACAGTGATCCTAAGTGGCCTATTTATTTTACTTCAGGTATGGTCCAACTAACCTAGGCTTTTCCCATGATAGCCTGGCAGGACTGCCAGTAATAGAAAGCAACTTTTTAAAAGCAGCTTTTCAAAATGATAGTAGAACCCAGTTAGGGTCACCTGCAGGCTTTATTGGTGGTTGATACATTGTGATTTCATACCCTCTAAATATCTGTGGATGATATAGTCATCTCTCCATTATCCAATTGAATTTAAAATATACACTATATGAAAAGAAACGGTTAACTTGAGTATCTGGAGTTTTTACCTTGGTATCTAGTAGTTTAGCCTAAGTATCTACTAATTTTAGCTTGAGTTGCCTAACCTCTTAACCTGGTAGTTGTCTAGCTACTGATCGACTTTGGTAGTCAGAAATAATTTAAGCTGGACTGACCCAAGCTGTTCTGAATCATGGCTGATTAGCTGGACAGCTGACCTGCAGGTTGGACTATGTGTTGACCTTGCCACTTTGGATTACATTGACCTAGGTACTTAGAATCACTAGTTGCTGATCAAGGGACTTCAAGTTTAACCTTTCTGCATGGCCAGTCCAGTTTAGTTTATTATGCCTCAGCTTTTATGGCAACATAGTTTGGGGGTACAGCCACTCATCAGAAGTGTTCGTGAAATATGTCTTGCCTTACTAAGCAACCAGCACCTCACCAAATGCCACCTCACCAAGTTGATCGCAACTGTACCTGCCACTACCACAACTATCATAACTATATACCACCTCCTTGATTTTAATTTAATAATTTGCTCTCTCTGAATTTCCAATAGTTAACCAATCTGGATAAACATCAAAAAAAAAAGTGAAACCCAAAGACCTCCTGAAGAGAAATGACCAATGTTGAAAAAGACAAGATCATCAGATTTTTCTACTGCCTCCAGAATATTGCCCTTATTGCTCAAATTATTGGACAGCCATGGACAACAATTAAAAGCTTCCTTGCTCATGCATGTGAGCATCAATCACTGGATAATGTTCTCCACCCTGGTCGCACACCTGTTCTCAGCCAGCAACAGTGTTGCACAATCATCTGGGCAGCTAAATTCAACTGAAAAATGAATAGATCAGATTTCAGGGATAAATATGCACTAGGTATTTCTCTTTCTAATGGTTAGTACTCACCTGAGTGATAGGTCATGATTCTCTAACAATTTTATAGTGGACAGAGTATTCAGAGAAGCCAATATCAAGAAATGGCCAACCTAATCAAGACCAAAGCTCAAGGCTGTTCATATTGTGAAGAGATTAAAGTGGGCTACAGCTCATAAGGATTGGACAGCTGAGGATTTTGAGAGGGTCATGTAGAGTGATGAGTGCAGTATGGAGAAATCCAAGGATCTAAGGCAGCAGTAGGTTTTCAGAGAATATGGGGAGCAGTAGCTTGCAGAGTATATTCACCCCAAGGAAAAGGGTAAGGGTATTTCACTTACGGTATGGGGGTACTTTTGGGGTAAGAGAAAAGGTCCTTTTGTTCCTATTACCCAAAATATCAACACGACTAAGTATGTCAAGCTTTTAAGAAGGTATCTTTTTCCTGTAATTCATCAAATGATTTCTTTCGGTATAAAACTTGAGGATATTCTTTTTCAGCAAGACAATGCTCCTGTTCACAAGGCTTATAATGTTATGAATTGGTTAGAGAGAAATTGTATTGAAGTGGTAGAACACCCCCCTTACTCCTCTGATTTAAATCCTATTGAGCATGCATCGGTTGAGCTTAAAAAGTAATTACACCAACAGTATCAAAGGATTGGAGATACCTGAGGAGGAAAAGAGTCTGTTAAGAAGAGGCTTGCACAAGTATTACCTTTGGTTTGGGAGACAATTCCTGAGGAGTTTTTTGAAAAGTTGTGGAAATCAATGCCTAATAGAGTGGCTGCAGTATTGGAAGCAAAGGGAGGTTATACAAGGTATTAGCTAGTTTTATTTATTATTTTGTTACTCTAAAATATATATAATTGATGATTAATCATTGATGGTTGATCATTGAGAGGTAACTTAGTTGTTAAGAGGTAGTTGTTAAGAGGTGATTGCACGCATGCACACACCTGTGCTGGTTGACAACCCCACCATTGCCCCATCATATTCTGGTGCAACTGCAATTAAACATGTCTCAGATCATGAATACTTCTGACAAGTGGCTGTAGTAAATGATTTATTATTTAGGTTTTCTAAGGAGGAAATAGAAATATTAGCAAATTGTCTTAATATTTCAGAGAAGGTGACTTCCAATAACAGTATTTATAAACCTGATAGAGTAGCATTATGTATGTTAATTGCAAGATATACTTGGTCCTGCCATTTATCCAATCTCTACCTACAATTTGGTTGGAAATCAGAGTGAGTATCATGCATTACCAAGACTCTTCTATGATTTATTTTTGAGCATTAGAAGTACCTGCTTTTTTTTTGATACTAAGTAACTTACCCACAAATATCTGGTAATGTATACAATTACAATTAAAGAAAAAGATTCACCATTAGATACCTGCTGAAGCTTCACTTATAGTATTTTAAGGCCATGAGCAACACCTATATATGGCTAGGAATCTGTATATAATGGGTGGAAGAGAATGAAATGCTAGAAGTATCAAGCAATAATAATACTAGATGGTATCATTGCATATTTATATAGGCCAGTTGAAGGATGCATTCATGATTCTACCATTCAGAAGGAGAGTGGAATGTCTGAAATATTGAATGCTCATACTTATACTCTAGACAGATCTCCACTTCAGGTAAATGGATATCCAGCTTATAGTATCAATGAGTATTTGATATCTCCCTTTAGTAGTACTTTTATTACATATGATGAGAGAGAATGGAATACATCCATGTCAAGAGTCTAAATTGTGGTAGAATAGTATTTCAAGAAGGTCTTATAACTATTTTCTGCTTTAGATCTCACATATACTCAGTGTTTATTAGTTTCTCCAGTTGAATTACAGTATTCTGTTGTAGTTATTTTATATAATACTTACATATACTTACACAATCTCTAGATACCCCAGCACTTTGCTTGAGATAATCATTTGGACTTGTCTGTTCTACTTGATGAATCTCGATCAGAAGATCTACCTATACTTTTGAAACCTGCAATATTGGAGGAATATTTCTATTTTGAAACTACAGAGAGTAGTATGTGGTCTTCTTTATAATATTGTCTTATAATATTGTTGAAAGCTTTTTTTTTTTGGTATATTATTCTTTACTTCACTTTTTTTTTGGGTCAATTTACAAACTCTTTTATCTATCCTAATAACTGGACATGCACAAGCAAAACAGAAAATAGTAGAACTAAAGAGTTGGTAGGAATAAAATGAGAATGATATACTGAGAAGGCAAAATGAAGGATAGACATAGCCAGTGAACCTAAGTGACCAGTCCACCTAGCCTCCTGAGTAGATCAACTGCTAGTAACTGAAGCTGTCTCACAGATAACTAGTAGTCAGACTTTAGGAAACCTACTTTTCAAAACCTCAAATTGGTGTAGCATGAGTCACTGGCATACTTTGTATGTTATGTGGTTGATACATTGTAATTCAATACTCTATCAATATTTATGGATGACCTAGATATTACTAAGTTTTGCAGACAAATAGAAAATAAGTGTAATACAAAAAGTATAGCTTCAACATCTGTGTGTTTTACCTACTTATCTGGTAGTTTAGCCTAGGCATCTAGAGGCTTCAGACTAGGTTACCTAAACCCTTAACCTGGTAGTTATCTAGGTACTACTATCATACTTTGCTTTGACAGCTACAAATAATACAAGCTGGAGTCACCCAGGCTTTTCAGACTGAACCATGCTCTTCAGAATCATTGCTGGGCTGTCTAGACTACTGATACATGGCCCTAACTATAGGTTAGACTGGCTGCTTAAGATCCCTGCTTGGAAGAACTACAGTGACTACTAATCACAAAAGCAATGAGTATTGGATTATGTGAGTCCATGTTGGGCATATAGGTACAGTTGTTAAGGGATTGTATTTTTACATCAGATATTATTTGATATCAGGTAGTATTGAGCTTGATTGTTTTGTTTCTTTTATACTCTATACCAGTTAGCATACAATATTGGTTGTTTTGTATTTAGTTGTTTGGTTTTTTTATTATACCTTATATGTTTTGGCATCAAGAACTTAGGCTAGTTGAGGTGTTACTTGGTTTTATACTTGGAAGAATAAGATCCTGATAGTATGGGATGTTGGTTGCTACATCTTTCACTCATTACTTATGGATTGGTTCAAGTGTAGATCATAGTAGATTATCTAGTTGTATTCTGAATAGTATGAGTATAAGATATTTGGAGAGTTTAGTTAGTAAGATGTGTGGCTGTTTTAGAGATATATATATATCACCTTTCTATCAGTATCCTTAGCTAACATCTCTATCAATTGCTCATTCTCTATTTCTTTATATCTAGTTATGATTTCTTCACTAGATCTCTGGTATATTACTTTAAAGGGAAACAAAAAAGTATAAGTGATAGAAAGAAGAGAGTTATAGTTATTTTTGATTATTTACTTTAAGAAGGAGAACTGAAATTAACACCTTGCTGTAATGAAACAAGAGACTGTCAAAGCATTTGAATAGATTCATTTGTGCATTGATTGCTTTCAATCAATAAATCCATTTTCCTTCTTAACTTATACTGTACTTCAGCACTTTCTTTCTCTTATTTTTCCTATTGCTCTACCTTCTTCTGGAGATCTACTGGCTTCTCATACAGGCTATCCACAACTCCAGCAACTTCCTTTGCAAAATAGTTTTTTGGCTCTTTCAGACATTTTGCTAGATGTGTTGAGCAATCACTTCTACTATCACTTGTACACCTTGTATTCCTTCTCTCCTTTAATTTCTTTAGCATTTGCTTCCTGACAAGCTCTTGTAACAAGTTTTGTCAAAGTATCTTTCCATCTACTCTCTTCTTAACCATTCATTTCTTCACTGATTTCTTTACATTAGTGTTTTTCAATAGGGACTCATAATGAAGAAGGATGTTATCTTGTCATTCAATATAGTTGGTTACTTCTTTGTTGGTTCCTGTCATTTGCCTGAAACATGTCTCTGCTTCCTATAATAAAAATTTTAATTTACTATTTATATATCATTTTATATACACAATGCTGAGTTATATACACTAACCTTATGCCAAATAACCAGTTTTTCCATGCAGTCCTTACATGAGAACCAAGACTGACACATTCCACATTAAGCAAGGTTTGTAGATACCTCCTCCTAGTGGTCCTCCTTTCATCCCACTTGGCTTAGAATACTCCCACAGCCGAGTTGAAGCTGGGCACCTCACTCCAGCAGTGATCGACAAATGAATGATAGGCTTGCATTCAACAAGATTATTAAGAACCAAATACGGTATAGATAGAGCTTCAACTAGTAGTCTCCATCACCCACGAGTTCATTGCACCTTTGCACCTAGAACATAATTTACATTACTATGAAATGTGGAACAATTGGACTTTAAGTTAGATGTCCAGAATTCCCTTCTTCAGTTTAAGGAAAGAAAAATACTGTGAAAAACTCCCTTTCTGCCCTCAACCAAGACAAATAAAAAGAAAAAAAGAAAAATGGAAGACATGGAAACAACAAAGATGTTCTATCTCTATTGTTAGTATCACAATTCCGACAAGACTTAGCTGTTGTAGATGTTGGATATAAATTATAGCTCCAGCTTGAGATCCCAATGTGCAATCCCATTGCTATGCATGATATCCAAACCCTCAAGCACTTGCTTGGCGATCTTCTGCACAATCTCTTGTTCCAATGGCTTTCCCACATACCTCCTGAGATCACCCTTCTTGAGATATTGCATTGTGATATAATATTCCATTGTGATGTACAGAGTATCACAGTCTTTGAACAATCTGAGGAACTTCACGAATAGTGGCTTGTGCTGGGAGTAAAAGGAAATTAAAATGTGGATAGCTTATAGTAACATTGGGTTGGTTGGATTGAAGGCCTCTGGGCTTGGGACACTAACCTTCACTAAGATAGCCATAACCAGAAGTTTCCTGAAACAATTGATCTGAGTTAGCAGTCTCCTCTTATCAATCGTCTTTACAGCATGATAGTGGCCTGTCCTACTTTTGAGCTCCTTATGGACAATGCTGAACTCTCCATGGCTGAGAACCTCACCATAGCTCCAATCCTCCAGCTGCAATCCCCCATCACTCTCTTACTCCTGGACTTAGAATACTGCCCCTATTTTCGGTCCAATTTTTCCAGTTTTTAGGGTACCATAGAATCTCTTGAGATTTGCCATCTCAGGTACCCCTGTAATCTCCAGATTCTGAGTCAAAATTCTCCTGATCAAAATTCTCCTGAGAAGAATTAGTGTTTTCTCAACACTATATAAGATTAGCATACTGGAGGTGTTGGATCTCATTAACTGGTATTCAGAATTCTCTTAACCTGTCAAACTAAACCTATCATGGGCTGATGGACTATGGGCTGATGGACTTATTGCATGCTGATAGACTTATTGTGGGCTGACAGACTAATTGTAGGGTTGCCTGAGATGGTGAATCTCAAGAGTTTTTATGGTACCTTTAAACTTATCCATGGAAGTTGTTATTACCATTATGGAGAATAACTCTTTGGAGCTTTTCATGGAATGCCTGGCACTTATTATCGATGACCTCCTGCGGTAATTCCTCCCAAGTCCATACTAATATCTCCTTTGCTCTATTGACAGCTTGCCTACTGACTCCCACAAAGTTCCAGGTAGAAATCTTATCCTTTTGATAGCTCCCAATAGATTTGATCTAGTTTAAATATGGTGATTTTGAAGGCCAATTGAGAGTTTCAATTCCCAGTATTTTCCTTTCCTCCTCATCAAGGTTTTGAGCAGTTTGATAACTTGAAGCATTGTCTTCGACAAGGTAGAGGCACAGAATGTTGAGTCTTTCTCTCAAAGACTTCATCCAAGGATAGAGCTTTGGGTGTAAAACTCTCTCATAGTATGAGACCCAATTTATTCCTCCTTTGCTAGTAAAATCTAAGTTAACCTCACAGAAGATTTGCTCAGGATTTCTTCATTTACGCTTGTGCTGACTAGTTCTGCCTTCATTTATATTGATATGCTCAATATTATTATTCAAGGTAAGAAGCTTTTCGTATTGCCATGTACCAGAAATATGACCTTGTTATTGATTAAATAGTTACCTCTCATGCTGTAACTGATTCTCTTCACTAACAATTTGTTGATAGTTTTCTTTTGCCTCTGCTGTATCTGGTTCCCAGTATTACAAACCTGGCATGGTTTGTAATGGTTTCACATGACATACAATTGTATGTCATAATATTTCATTTGTTAAAGGTTTTCACATGACTCAGTTGAGTCATACGATGATATGTTTGAATTTGATTGGTATGTTGAGCATTGACTCATAGGTACGCCTATGAGTCATGAGGATTAAGAGGCATGACTTCGTTTATACAAGTCATGAGGTTTCGCACATGACCCCCTTAAGGTCATGGGACTTTCGTGCATGACCAAATATGGTCATGAGGTTATATGTTACGCGAATGCATGAGTCACAGTTGTGACTCATTTGATTTGTAAGCGGGTTGCTGGAAGAACTATATAAGGAGGTCGGTAGGACCTGATAGTTAGTTCTTCACGCAACCACCTAAGTTATTCCCTATCTTATAAGTTATCAATAAAACACCTTTACGCTCTTTACTACAAAGACTAACAATCACGAAGAGGAATAGAATCAATACTAGTTAGCACTATAAGGACTTAGTATTGGCAACGGCCAATATCTAAGACGTAGTGTAAGATAACAAGTATTGAGAATTCTCGAAGGAAAGAGAATACAACAAGAGATAGGTAAGTATTATCTGTAGGAAAAAGCTAACGATAGGATCGTTGCCTGTTGCGAGATATAAGAAAAGAGAGATCTTATAGCTGATCGTAACATTTGGTTGCGTCTACAAGCAACACCCAATGACAAAACACGGATTTCGAATACGAAGATCAGTCCTTGGAACTCCCAGAGGTTGCACAAGAACTTGCAAGAACAGCCTCGGAAAGAGGGAGAACACCAAGCCCTGTTACACCAGAGGAATGATCACGACACAGCGAATCCTCAAGCGAGGAAGAAGAAAGAACAGAAAGAATGTCGGGTCAAGGACAAGCATCAGGACCGCCTGCACCACCAGCAGGAGGAGAACCACTTGGACAATTAGCTCAGATACTACAAGCTATGAACGCTCCGAAACCGAAGGTCAAACCACCAAGCACCTACACAGGCGATAGAAACGAACTCAGGAACTGGCTAGCGGAACTGCAAATCTACTTCCAGGCAGTAGGATGGGCCGAAGAACACAATGAAGAAAAAATCACCTACGTATCGAGCCTACTACGGAAAGAGGCAAGCTCATGGCTCACACCCTATACGGAAGAGATAAGAACCAAACCATGGAACAACTGGGAAGAATTTAAGGAACCAATTAGGAACCAATTTGGGGAAATCGATCCAAGGGGAACAGCGAGAATAGAACTCAAAAACATGGCCCAAGGAACTCAGACTATGACGGAATACTAGAACAAGTTCCAACTTGCCCTAACAGAAGCGGAATTGGATGACACAACAGCCGGAGAATGGCTATACGTGTGAATGAACCCGAAACTGCAAGAAGAATTGGATCACTATGATCAAGTAATCACGGCAGCAGACGAATTGGCAGTATGGGCTATGAACAAAGAAATTCGACTAGCCACACTCAAACATCTGCGCCAAGCAAAGAAAGTTAGGATGGAGACATATGGCACCCCAAGAAACCAAGACGGCACTTTCAAAACGACACCCAAGGAAATCCCGCAAGGAGATCCCATGGATCTGGATGCTACAAATTGAAGGAGATACCAAAGACTACCCCAGGAAGAATGGAGGAAACGCATGAAAGAAGGATTATGCTATCAGTGTGGAAAAAAGGGACATATGGCAAAAGACTGCAGAGTCAAGAAGGCCAATATCAAGGGACCAAAGATTCGGGGACTGGATGTGGAAAAAGAACAAGAAGAGGCTTTAAACGACAAAAGTCTCCAGGAATAGATGGTCCTGGGGACAACCGAACAAAACCCATCAAAAGAATGAAGACGTCCTCAGGAAGAGATGGACCGGGGGACGACAAGGGAAAAAACATCAAAACCACATACCTTAACACCACTTTGACCAACAAAGAACTAAGAAACCTCGAATCAGATCACATCATGGTCAAAGTACAACTCCACAACAAACTATAGCAGATACCAACCAACGCAATGATCGACTCAGGGGCAACTGAAGATTTTATAGATCGCAACTTCGCTATAAGTCATCAGTTACCCTTGACAAAAATCGAAAAACCAAGGGACATATACATGGTAGACGGAACGGTATCGGATGCCAGACCAATCACCCATATCACAGAAATCCCTATGGACATCAGAAGCCACAAAGAGAAAGCAACTTTCCTAGTGGCGAACCTTGTCAAACATGAGGTCATCCTTGGCATGACATGGTTAAAAGACCACAACCGAAGGATCGATTGGAGAAATGAAGAAATCACCTTCGATAGCGATAGGTGTAAGGCAGTATGCCTTGATGCCTCCCCAATGGTATATGCAGTACCAGAAAAGGAAGCAATTCAGGAGAATCTGAAGAGTCGAATTCTAAAAATCAGCACCAAGGAAGGACCAAACTATGAAGTCATGGTCAAAAGGCTGAGAGAAGACGCGAAGATACCTATGAAAGGTTCGCAAAAGGCTGCAGGTAGTGACTTGTTCAGCATAGAAGAACCAACAATCCCAGCAAGGGGACAAAAGCTCCTTGGAACAGGAATTTCGATGGGACTTCCAGAAAATACCTATGCCCACATCGCACCCAGAAGTGGTTTGGCAAGCAAAAACGGCCTTACCATTAATGCTGGAGTCATAGATGTAGACTATACAGGAGAAATTCGGGTCCTATTGGTAAACCTGTCAGAAGTGGATTATGAGGTCCACAAAGGAGATAAGATCGCCCAGATAATTGTTGAAAAAATAGTTTCAACACCATTCAAGGAGGTACAACAACTTCAACCCACAGAAAGGGGCAACAAAGGATTCGGTAGCACAGATCACCAAGAAGAAGAACCATCCCAGAATAAGAAACTATCGATCGCTTTCATCTCAGCACGAGCATTTGGAAGGATGCACAAAAAAGGAGAAGTCACCGGAATCCTGAAATGGGACGATGCAAAACTCACGCTGGCGGCTACAACAATTAGCACCGAACTAGCCCTGCAAAAGAAAGGAAAGGGTGGAAAAGAAATCTTAAGACAAATAGTGCCTAAAGAATACCACAACTTCTTAGACATATTTGAAGAAAAAGAAAGAACTAAGTTACCACCACATAGGACAGCAGACCACAAGATAGAAACGGAAGCACCGCCACCATTCATGAAACTCTACCCCTTGAGAGGGGAAGAACTCAAGGAACTCAGAGAATACCTGGAAAAGAACCTAGAAAGACGATGGATAAGACCTTCGTCCTCATCAGCGGGAGCACCCATACTCTTTGTCAAAAAGAAAGATGGAGGATTAAGGCTTTGTGTGGACTACGGAGGCCTAAATGCAGTATCAAAAAAGAACCGATACCCATTACCATTAATAAGTGAAGCCTTGGACCGACTACAAACGGCGAAATATTTCACCAAACTCGATATCAAGGATGCCTATCAACATATCAGGATTGCCAAAGGAGACGAATGGAAAACAGCATTCAGAACAAGATATGGATTATATGAATATATGGTCATGCCATTCGGACTAGCTAATGCACTGGCAACCTTCCAACGATGGGTCAATAATGCACTTAGCAAGTATTTGGATGTCAACTGCATAGCTTACCTGGATGACCTATTGGTATATTCGGACACCATGGAACAACATGGAAAGGACGTGACCATGATACTAGCAAAGCTCAAGGAAATTGGAGTTCGCCTCAAACCCACAAAATGCGAATTCCATAAAGAAGAAACCGAATACCTAGGATTCATCATCAACTCTGAGGGAGTCCGAACAGATCCTACCAAAACAGATGCCATAAGAGTATGGACAACACCTGAAAGGGTCAAAGACATCTAGAGCTTTGTAGGATTCTGCAACTTCTACAGACGATTCATAGAAGGATTCAGCAGGATAGCAAAACCACTATACAACAGAACGAAGAAAAACCAGAAGTGGGGATGGGGAGAACAAGAGCAAAAGGCTTTCGAAGGTCTTAAAGAAAGACTTACCACAACCTCAATACTAAGACACTTCGACCTGGAGGCACCGATTATGATTGAAACTGACGCATCTAATTACGTCTGTTCCGGAATAATATCGCAACAAAATAAGGAAGGACTATGGAAACCAATAGCCTACCGGTCAAAAACAGTGACCAAGGCAGAATGCAACTATGATATACATGACAAAGAACTCCTTGCAATCATGCAAGCCCTCAAGGAATGGAGGAAATATGCACAAGGAAGCCCTCATACAGTCAAAATTCTCATGGACTATAAGAACCTTGTCCCATTCATAACTACCAAGGCCCTGTATGGGAGAGAAATAAGATGGAGTGAAGAGCTAAGTCAATACAACATCAAAATTGAATATTGACCAGGCAAGGAAGGGGCAAAACCGGATGCCCTTACAAGAAGAACAAATGACATACCAACGGAAGAAGACGATCGCATTACGCAATGACAAAGAATTCTGTTACCAAAAGAACAATTCTTTGTGGATGAAGGATATGCTTCGGGTTCAGAAGAAATCAATGCTATGGAACTATGGATGATAGAAGACCAAGGAACCGAAAAGAATATCAAAGAAAAAACATCACAAGATGTGTTGCTACAAGATATTCGAAAAGCCATAGAAAGGAAGGATAAAGAATACCTGAAAGTGGCACTAGGATCATGCGACTGGAAGAAAGGATACATGTGGTATGAAGGAAAAATCTGGCTACCGGAAGACGAACCAATAAGAACCGAAACGATAAGAAGGAATCACGACACACCACAAAATGGACACGGTGGAACAGCCAAAACATTTGAATTGACACAATGGACATACTATTGGCCAGGAATGCGCCAAGATATTAAGCAATATGTCAAAAACTGCGACATGTGTCAACAAACAAAACCAAGTCGTCATGCACCCTATGGACTATTGCAACCATTACAAATACCAGAAAATCCATGGAAATCCATCAGTATGGATTTTATCACAGACTTGCCACTATCGAACAACTATGATGCAATATGGGTCGTTGTGGATCGATTAACCAAGATGGCTCATTTCATACCCTATCGAAAAGATATGAAAACTAAACAATTTACACAACTATTCATGAAAAATGTTTTCAAACTACATGGATTACCGAAGGACATCATCAGCGATAGGGGATCAATATTCACATCGGACCTATGGAAAGAAATGACCAAAGGATTGGACATCACACGAAAGATAAGCACAGCATTTCACCCCCAAACGGATGGTCAAACAGAACGAACAAATGCTTCACTGGAACAATTCCTAAGAGCATATGTGGAATACTCCCAACAAGACTGGGAAGGATGGCTATCATTTGCAGAATTTGCATACAACAATACAAAACAAGACGTCATCAAGACAACACCCTTCTATGCAAATTATGGACATCACCCCATCAACGAACCCATGGGACACATAGGCTTACCAGGAATATTGGGAAAGGACGATATCAGCCGACTACATGAACTCATCAAAACAGAAATAAGAATGGCACAAGACAAAATGAAGGAAAACAACGATCATCACAGAAAACCCGATCCAAGATTGGAATCAGGAGATAAGGTCTGGTTAATCACAAAAGATATCCAGACTACGAGGCCATCAAAGAAACTGGATTATCGCAAAATAGGACCATACAGGATCATCGAAAAAATTGGAGAAAAAGCTTATAAGCTAGACCTCCCAGCCTCAATGAAAACGAAACATCCAGTCTTTCACATCAGCAAACTTGAACTTTATTCGAACAATCCTCTACCCTCACAAAAGAAACCTCCCCCTCCTCCTATCGAGATAAAAGGAGAAGACGAATACGAACTCAATCAAATAGTCGATTCAAGACTACATTACGGAAAACTACAATACCAAGCCAAGTGGACTGGTTATACTGCACAACACGACCAAGAGTGGTACCCAGCAGAAAACTTCAGCAACGCCGAACATGCAATCGAACACTTTCACCGAAAAAACCCAGGAAAGCCTGGTCAAAGAGGAAGAACAAATGAGCGACAAAGACTGGATCAATCTAGTCGATCTCCACGCATCCAAGCCAATTACACCCGAACAAGCAAAACACAATCAGGGAAACTGGACAGGCTGTTTCGACGATGGATGCCAAGTACACTTTACGGAAAAAGAAGGGGCTGATTACTGGCCGAAAAGATACAGAACCCCCCTACAACCACTCGAACCACCCATGACGACATGGGAAGAAATGTCACCGTCCCCGAGAACACCACCCCAGTCGCCATGCGACAACAACATCCTTTTAATGGCAAAACAAGTAAGGTTTTCAGGGATGAAAACAAAGAGAAGGGGGGGCAAAAAATCTTGGCCCAAGGTCAAGAAAGATGGAAACCAGTTGGAAGATTGTCCAATGATAACCCATACCGATTCCTTCGAGACGAAGGAAACCTTGAAGAGAAAGGTCAAGGAAAAGGAGGAGCAAATTGCGGAGCTGGAGGCGCATAGGAGATGGTCACAAGGAGAGATAGCAGGCAAGGATATCAGGATCCGAGCCCTGGAAAGAGAGCTAGCAAGAGAACGCTATGCAAGGAAGGAGGAAGAAAAAAGGTTCAGCAGGATTGCGGGAGACATGGCACACATCCGCAGAAACATAAAAAAAGATGTGTACTATGAAGGATACCATTATGAATCCTCAAGGGACTGAGGATTTAGGAAGAGGGGAGCTAGTATTACAAACCCGGCATGGTTTGTAATGGTTTCACATGACATACAATTGTATGTCATAATATTTCATTTGTTAAAGGTTTTCACATGACTCAGTTGAGTCATACGATATTATATTTCGCACTATGACTCACATACGAGTCATAGTTGCTTATGTTTGAATTTGATTGGTATGTTGAGCATTGACTCATAGGTACGCCTATGAGTCATGAGGATTAAGAGGCATGACTTCGTTTATACGAGTCATGAGGTTTCGCACATGACCCCTTTAAGGTCATGGGACTTTCGCGCATGACCAAGTATGGTCATGAGGTTATATGTTACGTGAATGCATGAGTCACAGTTGTGACTCATTTGATTTGTAAGCGGGTTGCTGGAAGAACTATATAAGGAGGTCGGTAGGACCTGATAGTTAGTTCTTCACGCAACCACCTAAGTTATTTCCTATCTTATAAGTTATCAATAAAACACCTTTACGCTCTTTACTACAAAGGCCAACAATCACGAAGAGGAACAGAATCAATACTAGTTAGCACTATAAGGACTTAGTATTGGCAACGGTCAATATCTAAGACGTAGTGTAAGATAACAAGTATTGAGAATTCTCGAAGGAAAGAGAATACAACAAGAGATAGGTAAGTATTATCTGTAGGAAAAAGCTAACGATAGGATCGTTGCCTGTTGCGAGATATAAGAAAAGAGAGATCTTATAGCCGATCGTAACACCCAGATATGGTATGAGCCTTTTTCATCAAGGATAATTGCCCCCCAAAACATAACTCAAATAGGCTGTTTCTCGCTATCATGGTCATGAATGGCATATTGGTGTGTATCTACCCCACGGTATCATGAAACATTTCACTGATGTTGTGGTTTGTTGAATTCAACCCACATCTCATCAGTAAAAACAATAGTATTAATTGCTATCTGTAATACCATATGAGCAAACACTAGCCTTGCCTCTAAGTGTTCAAATGAGAGGCTGGCTTTATGGGCTGGCTTTCTTCGAAAAATGTTATGTTGACTATGAAAGATCTGTTCGAGGGTAGAGCAAGCAGTGGGGATTCCAAGTTCTCAGGCAATCTCTGGAAAGGTTCGTTGCCAATGTTCTTCGTCTTGTTGGCTTAAATCTCGCAATGCAGTAGATTCTTCTGAACCTGCAATGTATTTCTCAGAATTACCTCCCTCATGGTAACTTTCCAAACAACCTAACACATCATCAAAATCATCTGGATCAGCAGCTCAGGCCTAGTTCCTACTTAGCTGCTACTTTTTATATCTTTAAAGTTACTATCTTACCTTCGCTTTCCTCAAAATATCATCAACAGTAGATTTTTTCAGGTTAAACTTTGCCGCCACCGCTCGAGGAGACATATTCGCATGCCAGTTAAGGGTCAGGATTGCAGCTCGCTTGAGTAATGGGATTCTTGGAGCACTTCCAATGCCCCCATGATGTGTTGCTGGCATTATCAAGCATTAAAGGTAGTAGATTTAAAGACAATTCAAAGGTTTTTGGGAATATACAGATCATACAAAGTATTGGTGCCCCAAGATAATCTTGCAGTACATTTTATGGCATGCCACCTACTATTTTCTCCAGTATACCAATATTACATTACCTCTCTTGGCACTTTACTCTCTCTTCTCATTCGTTTGTCGATCACTACTTGAGTGAAGTGCCCGGCTTCAACTCGGCCACGGGAGTAGGGTCATCAGCTTGGACTTGGCAGGTGAGTACGTGATCCTCTCAGGCTTGCCATGCAATACCCCACTTTCACTTTTCTGGTTGGGATGTTGTTTCTTCTAACAGCTGCAGCCATTTAAGGTTTCTAGTACCTTCAGGAAAGGGTGAAACTGTCCTATTGGACAAATTTGGAGTATAGGCTTGATGGTGAAGAATAGGGTCAAAGTTCATTTTTGAAAAAGTAAGGACTTAGACTACAGTAAGTTATGTTGCATCACCACTCTAACGTTTATGTGCACGATTTCTTGGCCTGACATCATTGGTTTTTTTTTTTTTTTGCTCAAGTCTACTCGAGTACGATACCGCAAAGTCAAAATCGCATCCAGCTCCAAATCCCCTGACTCTTGGCATACAGGGATTCTAGATACATCCACCGCAAAGTCTCTATTCTCTGGTAATTTATTGGCCCGGTCATGGCGGACTTGACCTTTCTTTACCTATTCTCGTAAGACTAAGATCTTATCTACACACTATTTGAGGTGTGCCTGGGCCTGAAAAACGCCGACGAACGAAGGGATATTTAATCCCCGAACACACCATCCCCCCTGCCTTTTCTTCCAAACATTTCCACAATCACCATTTATCCACACCGGACATTACAACCCTCATCCACTTAACCAAGACGTCATGCGAAATCCATTCGTTCAAGGACATTTGATTAGGGGTTCCACTTCGCTTGGTATAATTCCCTTGGTCCCGCTGCCTTTCACCTTCTTCACATAGTTACCTTCTTCACATAGTTACCTATTTTACATTTTCCTTGACCCTTCAAACTATATCCTGGACATGGCACAGCTGTTTGGCGATGTGCCTGGCTGTGACCAGCCTATCTTAAGTGCCTACGGTGGGTCCTCTACACCGGCACCTTCGACAAACACTAGGTATGTTTATGAAACAAATTCCCCAGAACCTCCGCCATGTCAGCTACAGCCGATCCTCTATTGGTAGGCGACGACGCTCTTGCTGCCTCATCTAACTTTACGCCTTCTAGTATAGCATTTACGAAATTATCCTCACTCATCCCAGACACGAATAAATTTCATTTCTCCACCGCCGTTGACCTGGCCGAGGAAGCTGAAGAGAAGAGCGAGCAATGTGCTGACTCACCAATTGGCTGCTACATGCTTGTCACAGGTGTCTCGGAAGACATGGTTGACCCAATCGATGAGGAATTGTACAATCTCTCAATTCGCAAAGGGGCTCGATTCATCTACGAGCATCCGTTGCAGTCACTCATAATTAAGCTGATGCCCGGCATCACCCGGGAACAGGCAAGGTTTAGTTTCTATTCCCAGATCGCAGATAAGATCACAAACATTTCCGGACATTCTAAACGTTCCATTGTTTTTGTTGGGAGGCGACATTTATAATTCCAGGTGTGCGGCGCAAAGAAGGCGATGCCAGATTAAAACCGTCTGATACCTGCCGGGGTGAGGCCGGTTTGCCATCGCTGATGATTGAAGTTGGGTACTCTGAAAGCTTATCATCACTTCGATGTGACGCTGAGTGGTGCTTTGAGAATTCTGGAGGACAAACCAGGATGGTGATTATCATAGAGATTAGCCAGCAGCCAAAATCGGTGCGTCTTGAGTGTTGGGAAATGGTACGAGATCCGAACCAGATATCTACAGGGAACAGCTGCCCGACAAAACCGGGATACAACCAATCCTGTGATATTTACCAGGCTGGAACGGTCAATCCGCCCAGCAATGGTCTAGCGACAGTGATCCCAAGCGGCCAGTCCGTCCGGCTTTGGGTACGGCCGGACTGACCGAGGCTTTTTCCAGGATGGCCGGGCCGGACTGCGGGAAAGCGGCTTTTCAAAACAAAAGCCGGGCCCTGCCTGGGTCGCCTGCGGGCTTTGTATGTGACTGATACATTGTGATTCCATATCCGCTGGATATCCATCGATAGCCTGGGCATCTGTGGGTCACGCAGTCGAAGTTAAAATAAGTGCTATGCGAAAAGCTTAGCCTGGGCATCTGCGGGTTTTGCCTGGGTATCTGATGGCTTCGGCCTGGGCTGCCTGACCTCTCGACCTGGCAGTTGCCTGGGCGCCGCCAGGCTTTGGGGGCCGGAAATAATTTAAGCCCGGCTGACCCAGGCCCTTCAGAATTATGGTCGGACTGGCCGGACTGCCGACCTGCAGGCCGGACCATGGGTCGGACTGGCCGCTTGGGATCACTGTCTAGTGATCCCCTATCGCACGATCTTCGATACACCGCATCCAAACGCCTCTGATATCATACTACCCACAAGCGAATTATCAGAATGGGCATTGTATGTATTTTGATCACTCCGTTAGTCCGAGCTAGTGGATGAGAATGTTATTTTCTTTTCCCGTTCCACCCCACCGCTAATCACTCGATGATGTCATATCTGCAATGACAACTTACGCCAATATCGATCAATAACGAGACCCTTACATATCGATACAAGTTCATCATCATAACTTGGCATTGATATGCAGTATCCCGGGTTACATATTGGATTTCGGATTCACTGGATTGATGTTTAGATGTGTGGAGACATGGAATCAGGGTAACTTTCAACACAGGGAACCGGAGATTATGGTTTTCTTTTGCGATGCTTTTTTCACTTCACTTTCGTTAAATGTTTCTAGTTAGTTTAGCCTTTCTTAGTTCAATCATCAAGTCTTTTCTGTCTATTCTGGATCCTTTATTTTACTTCCGCTGGCAATTGGTCACACTCCCCTGACATCTTTTATCAGAGTTAAGGGGAAGTTCTGGGCAGAAATCGAAGATAGTTGAGCATGGGGCTAAGGTGGTTGAAAAAAGGAGGAAAGCGGGGGGTGACATACAGGATGGGCGGGAATGTCAAGTTATCAAATTTTACCAGATTATGTGGACGATGGTTTTTTATTTTTTATTTTATCTTCTCCAAGGGCTAAAGTTGCAGGATTCAAACGATTGGGAGAGTACGAGGGTGGAGGTGGATTCTTTGTTTGGAATTTTCAAATGTCCCTCTGATGCAGTAACTTATTCTTTTTCATTGAGAACGAGAAGTGTTGGTGGATATTTCCTTCGAGACCTGCTTTGTTGCGATGGCCTAGATGAACGATAGGTAAGTGCTATACTTGTATGGACAGCCACAAACACTTGCTGTAAATGATCGGGCCAACCATGGCGGAACAACAGTACTCAGTACAGTACTCGCAACCAAAGCACATCCCGGAAATAAACAATTTCTCTCGATACAGTACAGGATCTCCACCCTCATCTAATCTTTTCCACAAACCCCCATCCTTGATTTCGTCATGTTTCAAACAGACCAACTCCTAATTCCTCATATCCCACACCATCCGTCCCTCACTCGCTCGCCCACCAACCAGAACCCAAGAGTTGGAAATACGAAAAAAAAACCTCACATCACATCAGAGCGCTTCCAGCACTCCACTGGCAAGTCAGAATAGAACAATTGAGATAAATGATCCAGAAGAAAAGCGCAAGAGAGAGGGAGAGAAGATTCAGAAGTTAACCTGCCGTTTATGTCGGCCTGTTTGGCAGTTGCTATGTGTTGCGGGGTTGGCAAGACGTTGGATTTCGCCCGATCATGGGGAGGTCAGTTGGAGAGGGAAATACTTTGTTTTACGGTGTTTTAGAAAGTGCGGAGAAGTGGTGCCTGGACAGGTGCGGATTTGTGTATTGCGGGGGTGGGGGTTTGCTTAACGCGGTATGATACTAGGGGTGTGTGTGTGCAAAGTGAGGGGGATATCATAGAAGTTTAACAAGTTTTTCGATATTTGGTGATAACAGTGGAATCGGACAATCTTGGCTGTTTTTTTTTTGTTTTTTTTTTTAAAGGGGGAGAGAGAAAAAGTAAGCAGTGTAGGGTAAGGTGAATGCAAATAATTCCAACATATAGAAACCTGATGAAGCTCTACTCGTACTTTCCTTCTGGCTGTGTGGTTTCAGGAGATAATGGGGATGGAGTTTGCCTGGCTTATTGTACAGTACCCTTAATCACCTGTACTCGGAGGGGTCATTAAAAAAAACGAAAAACGTAACTTTTGTCTTTATAAAGATGTGTATGGGATGTGCAGAAATAGTTTTCCATTATTTAGTGTACCCCCCCGAGTACTGTTATACGGCCTGCTGGTGGGGATATCCCGTGTCGCCGGATATTTCTCGATTTGGGGAGTTTTTGCTTTTTTTCGGAAATGGGGGTCCGGGGGGGTTGGTTTGTCTACCGAAATAATTGAGATTCTCGCTAGGACGTTGGATTTGCCTCTCCGGGCAAGGTCTATTCCTTTTTTTCTTTTTACTTCTTATTTCAAAATCAGGCTCGGGGTAATTTTCCAATTTCAAAATCATAATCGTGGCGCGCCAAACACCCCCTTAATTCGGGCCAGAGTAAGCAACCCATTTCCCGGCAAAAGCGATTATGTAGTTGCACCTAGATAGATCATGTCTCAATTCCTCGCAGACAGCCAGAAAGTGGAGACAAAATCAATCTTTCGCATCAACCGGAGACAGAGCAATACCGGTGACACGGTGGGGATCAAACATAGCAAGCTAGAGGCAAGATCCCCGAGACAAACAAAAATACGAATAATCGAAAAAAGAGGCTCCGGAGAACCGTTTCAGAGATTAAGCTGAAAAGAACAGATACTACACTTGATCTAAGCCTGTTGGATTATTAACATGCGTCGGATAGGATAAAATGGGAATTTTTGGTGGACTTACCAAAAGGCAAAGAGAGCTGAGGAAAAAAGAGGAGAAGGAGTGGGGAGTGGTGGGTTTATATAGGGGGACTGGGGGATGCCAAGACATTTGACTTCAGCCGATCATGCCCCTTTAGTGACCTTCATGGTCACGCGGCCCAACCCCTACCCTGCGATTATTGAACACGGAACCTTATGCGGTATTTAGAGCACCTATAAGAGATCTATTGTGATGGATAATATATCTTGGTTTTTATTTGAACCGGGCTAGCCAGGGTCGAAATCTTTGTTTTTGAAAGATTAACTTACGCGGAGCGATACTTAGTGCTTTTGATGATCACTTGATATTCCGGTCGCAGCAAATGGGTTTTATTTACATTCTACACAGATCAAACGCTTCTTTTGAGGTGGCCTAGTATTTCTGCTGGCCCTGTATTTCCTCTGGAAAGCTGTTTAGGGGGTTTCACTACACACTTCATCCTGATTACCGTTTACGAGTGATCAGTGATGATGGGCTCTAAGTGCCTGCCCAGAACACTACCAACAGACATGCAGTATGTCCGAAAAGAGCAGGCATCTTGTTTTAATTCACTGTGCTTTATATTCTTTTTCGACGTCTTTGTTATGATAACTGGTGGAGTGAGGAACGTCATGACAGGGGAGCTTTCGTTGTGACTCCTTGCTTCAGACTCTTTATATTTTCGAGAGACAGTAGTTTTCCTTTTCTAAATTTTCTGTTTCTCTATCAAGCTGTCCGAAGAGTCAAATTTTCCGTAGTGACTGTGGTATGATGGAAAGCATGGAGGGTAGAGTATCCTGCGAGATTACGAACAGAGTAAGAAGGGTTATCCGCACGAAGACTTTGCTGTTGTGAATCACAATCATCCACATCAATAAATACAAGCAGACCAAAGAACACCGTGAGACAGCATGTATAGGAGTGGAAAAAGCAGAAAGGGTTTTTTGTTGGTTTTCTATCTAAGTCCATCGATCCCCCGAGCGGAAATGCCCGAGAACTATCAACAAGCTGAAAGCTGAAGGAAAGGGAAGAAAGAAACGACGTTCGAAAGGAAAACCAGTGATACTAATCCGAGCAACGTAACTAGGGGGTGGATCAAAACTTAGAAAAAGTTCGAACTTTCTGGAACTTAGGAACGAAAACAGTGTCTTATTCAGAACAAGTTGGGGAGGAACGCAAAATACAGAAGAAAGTAGAGAAACGGAGAGCAAAAAGATGAAGCCTTAGGCTCTAAACGTAAATCCGGCCATTGCTCCTTCCTCCACGACTACCACTAGCATGACAGCAAGCAGCCCTCTCCCAAACCTCGAAGAACGAGCAGAGCAAACCTCTCTCAACCCCTAATCCTCTCAACAAGACACCCCTCAAACGCCTTCGAACTCCTCAAGACCTCAACCCCCCCATCAAAAGCGGCCATTGTCGAAAACTTAATAAACATAGCCGTCCCCCCACCAACCATCTTCTTCCAGTCCGTCTCGACAATCTCCTCTTCGCAACCGTTGACAATGAACTTCGCGATGAGCCAGATGAAGGCTTTCCAGGAGTAGTCGGGTGGAATTCGATGTTTTTTTCCCTGAAGAATTCCAAGAGGTGAGAGCGGTGCCAGTCAGTGACTAGGATTGTTGGTACCGAGGATGCCGTGGCTGCGGGCTTGGGGGTCGCGGACGGGGTGACGAAGTGCATAATGTTAGACGCGGCTGTATTGTAGAAGAAGGGGTCGCCCCGACCTATTTGGCGAAGTTTTGATTTTTTGGATGGTCGGTCGCCGTGGCAGGGACGGTATGTGGGATGGTGTTGCGTTGGGTTCCCTACAGGACCCAGGTTGGATGGTGTGTTCGACCGAGTAGAGCCCTCGTGATTTCCCCTATTTGTGACCCTCCTCTAAACCGGATACTAGAGGGGTGCAGAATTGACCAAACGATATGCCGTGTAACCACTGAGATAGACCGTAGCAAAAGTGATAATAATAAAGTGTAATTTTCTATATGAGGGGTGTGTTGTTTTAGCTAGGTTCTTGGCTACGGTTGTCATCTATACTAAGGACAAAAACAAAGTCACGCCCCCACTATGCAGAACTGTGTGCCAAGCCATCGCCCTAACCCCTAAACTATGCAGGGGCAAATACCCTTGAAAATAAAGTGACCAAGCCCTAAAACCAATACCTCCTCCACAATGGTAAGTGGTTCAGTGGTTGGATGTGGAAATGATGAGTTTGGTGGTTACGACGTTGGCATCCTTGTCTCTATTGCGGTGACGCGCGGCAACAGCGGTAAAGTTCCCGCTGACTCATTTAGACCTTCCAACACCTCGCGGGGGGGGGGGCAAACCAAACCTCACTCATAAGGAGAAGAAAAAAAAAGATTATACAGTAAAAAGAAAATATGAAAATCAATCTAGCCCTCTCTAATACTTGACAGCTCTTGTCTAATATGGACTCCCTACTATTTTGGTATTGTCTTTGGTTTTTTTTTTTACTACCCGAATCGTGACAACCTTCTTTCTCGTCGAATCTTCGAGAACTGTCTAAAAACTATCAAATTAACCCTTAGAAAACAAAAACTACAGAGGACAAGGACTATAATACTCTCTCATAAGAGCCTCTCTAGGAGAAATTATACACCCAAGCCTACATGATGCCTATTTCGAGTCACCCTGGATTCCCAAAGAAAAATCATTACTTTAACTAGGACTGAGCACAATTTCGAGTGATATGACATGACTAGCGAAGAGCTTTGTAGCAGTCTTTCCCGACCCATTGGTGCGGTGGGATTTAATGTTCTACGCCTTCATAGTTACCACTACTTGGTACCTTGACTCAAAAGTCCCTCAGAAGGCCGCAGGGATGTTTTTTTCGGTCAGGACAGGGGGATATCGGATTGTTGAACCTTGGATGGTGGCACAGGAGGTCTGGTGGAGCTCAGGGAGTCGAAGTTTGACACACCCGGCCTCGTTTATTGTGCTGCCTGAGGTGGCCTATCAGCACTACATTCGATGCCCCGCCTGCTAACTTATCATACACAAAACGAGAATACCTACAGGCCAGGTGATACTAACCCCCTCCCCTTCCGCAGCCAATATTTGTGAAAATAATACTGCGTTAGTAAAATGCTGGCCTTTACCGACTTCACGGAAAGAAATTTAGATAACGGTTGAGCAATGCAGAAACACGTACTTGAAGTAATAGGGTGGTTTGGCTGCTCATCGATTGAAGCGGGTTGCCAGGGCAACCGAGTAAACCGTCGCTGGGAGTCGGTAGTGTCTTGTACACATCTCCGGAACGCTCTTAAAAGATTTGAGGCGACTGCGAACTTCCACCCAGCAGGGGACAGCGGGTTCCCGAATAACTCCATCACAAATTAGATGAGTCATAGTGGTAGCCGTATAGTGCTTATATAATATCTCTTTTCGGCCTTTTCACTGACTAATCCTAACGACAACCCCGATATATTTATATCTATGCCAACTTCTAGAGTTTCCAGGAGGAATTCGGATACAAATAGCAACTATGGAAATATCGAATACAGAGAGTAATTGTTCACACAGTAACCGCCGGGTGAAAGCACCTAGATGCGACGAAAGAAGACAATAACCGTCATAAATTTCCCGAAGGTGATATCTCCCTCGCGGCTATATGGCAATCATGCCTGATATGGATGATGGAAGCTATCATAGCTCACCCTGCGCAGCAAAGTTATCAATGTCACAAACTCTGTCAAAAACCAAAACAGCAACCGAACTTTCCATTCTCCCCTCTAGCTCCCTCTATCGATTTCGCATACTCTGACTTAGGCTATGCTCCCGCCTTCCGTTTTTGTTTTCCGCCCACGTCTCAACTTTTCCATCTTCCTCCTCCTCATTGCTGCTGCTTTCCTTTTTCTTCTCCCTTCACCCCCACCCAAGGTTCTTTCTTATCTTCCTTGATTTTTCTTTTCTCCAGACTCTCCGTGGCACCAAGTATCTCCGTGACATCCCCCTGCACGCTTGTACCTAGAGTCAAGCCCGAACCACTCCCGCCACCGCCCTCTCCCCCCACCTCATCCATCTCGTCCTCGATCTGATATTCCCACTCCGCATACTTACCCACGTATTCCCTTCGCCTTCTTCCCACCTCTAGCGCCTCCTCCCTCATAATCTCCTCGTGACAATGACCCCCCCCCCTTTCACGCTCTATTCCGCTGTCAAATTGACGGGAGAGTGCCAGCCCTTCACTATTCCAGTCTGTATCATGCACCCGCATCAGCCATACCTTGATCCTCACCCATGCCAGCATCACCTGACCCCTGGCTTCAAAGAGGCTTGCAAGTTGGCCTTTAGCCCTAAGGGCCTATTCGGTCGGGGTTAACTAGTCTTCCAGGATCCCGATTCTTGGTCCGGGCGGAGGGGTGGGCTGCTGGGTGATGGGCACGGTGGGGTTGGGGGTTGGTCGGGAGTGTTTTCAGATCACAGGACTGGAGGGAGAGGGCAGCAGGGTGATATTGACCGGGGCGGAGAAGAGACGATGGTGAGGATGGGAAGGCTGTCTTTCAGGCTTTTCGGACATAGCCGGGGATCTGGGATGGACACGGGGTGAATAGGTAATTGTCTGACTTGCCTCTTACGCGTACAGTCTTACGGAGATTCAGTTGGGAGACTGAGAGATAACTTGGGAGCCGTTTGGCATGCCATGATTTCAAATTCCCGGAATAAGACATGCTCCGTTTGAAATTATGATGACATAGAATTTCAAACTTTCCCTTGCCAAGTAGGCTTTCAAAGAATTACTAAATTTGAAAGTAGACTCGTCTAAAGAGGCTCAAATTTGTTGGATTTGGTGACGTAGGAATTGGTATGATAGGAAAGGTGGGTGTACTTTGAACGTAGCATTTCTTGGAACTGAGAGTCTGGGAAGACTTCTAATATTGAATAAAGCGGTTGCACCCTCAGCGAGATCCTGACATAATGATCTGCCAAGACATACGTAGGTTTGAGGTAATTGTACGAAAATAGTAAATTCAGTCTGACGTAAGAGTGTAAATGTAGATATACAAGTAGCAACACATATTGGAAAACAGAATTTGAACTAAAGCAAAACAGAAAGAAAAGGACAACAACAATGGAGCCACAATCAATTCAGAAAAATGTATGAGAACAGATAGGAATTGAGTGAGAAGAACAATTTTTTTGTCGGTAAGGTTGTGGTGTTGAGCTGAGAAGGAGCGGAGCGGTTTATCTCATGTACTCATGCTGAGGTTGTAGCTTGGGTGCCACAACCCCCGAACGCTCGCAAGCTTGCTTTTCTGGGGCACTCTATTGAGTGCCCGACAGCTCAATATAACTTTACAGCTCAACATCACTTTGTGGCTCAACATAACTTTGCAGCTCAAACTTGTTTACTTGTTGCTCAACATCACTTCGTGGTTCAATGTAATATACAACACAAACTATGCTTACCTTTAAACCGTCTCCATAGAATATTATCCACCACACTATATCTATAAATGACAATACCCACACCACTCTCCCCCTATAAAATACACACAAAACTACCCCAACTACTACATACTATACAGTCCATCCTACCTTACCTATATATAACATACCTCCCACACCAATACATATTATGCTGCCACTGGCAGTACCACCTTTCATACTGCCCAGTTAATAGATCGACCCATATAAAGATATCGAGACTCATGTTCAGGCTGCACTTGCCTCACTTCACTCCTCCGAACATGATAACCTAAACCTTGTAGCTATAGCTTGTGAATATGAAATTCTAGTTTCATGACTTCATGCACATTGGCAAAGCTGCCAATCAAGACAAGAGTAAGTAGGAACAAACCAAAAACTTACTGAAGACCAAGAACTTGCAGTTTGTCAGTACTTGGAGCACCTCAATACAGTTGATACAAGTGCACAGCTTCAAATGGTTTCTGGCTGTACCAATACAATTCTGCAACTTGCTCATATGTGCCCACCACCAGCACCTATTGTTAGTGAGCAATGGGCCCCCAGTTTCTCTCTCACCACCCAGAATACTTCATTCACAAGCAACAAACTATAGACATCGATCAAAAGAATGCTCACCAGCCTGACCATATATGAGCATAATTTGAAAAGTACCATACAGTTTGTGACAAATATGAAATTTAGCATTGTGATTAGTACAACTTCGATGAAACTGGTTTCCATATAGGAATTAGGCAAGATTAATGGATTATTACAAGAGATCCAAACTGACAGTCTTACTTGGCAAGTTCTACAAATCAAGAACTAATTACTATATGTGAGTCTATTAGTGGTGATAGAGCAGTTTTATCACCAATGATTATCCTTCCTGGAGTCATCCATCAGGAGCAGTGGTATATTGCAACCATAATATCAGATAATTACCTTGTTGGTACCTCTGAGACTGGGTACAATAATGATGAATTAAGTATCCAGTGGCTTATAAACTTTGAAAGGTTTTCTTCTCAATGGCAAGTTGGCACCTACAGACTCTTGCTCCTGGATGGTTTCAGTTCACATTCAACCAAACAGTTTCTCGACTACTGTGATAAGCAGAAAATTATTGTATTCTGCCTTCTTCGACATTCAAGTCATCTCCTACAACCATTAGATGTCGTAGTCTTTCAACCTTATAAGCACTCCCACTTAGAGGCTATAGAAGCAGCAACATGTACAGGTTGTGGAGACTTGGACAGATGTGAATTCTTAAACTCATTTGATTCAATTTGCCAACAAACTTTCAAGTCATCTACTATCTGATCTGCATTTTGGGCCTCTGGGCTTATAGCTATAATCTTGATGTTGTAATTTCAAAGTTACGAGAAGCAACTGTCACTTCTTACTAACCATCTTCACCTATACATGTGTCTTCTTGCACTGTTTCACTTACAATTACAAGCCTGAAAATCGAAACAGAGGAATTGCTATGGGACGCGGCAAATCTATCTCCTACCTTTCAGCAAAGGCTACAACTTGTTCTCCAAGGTGGGTTGGCTCAGGCACAGTCAGGTGCTCTAGTTATGCAACATCTGGAACATACTCAAGCAGCTGAAGAGGCAAGGAATGCATGACAAAGAACCCGGAGCCAAAGACAAGTGCAAAAAGAAGGTGTTCTTTATGCTTCAGAAGCTTGGCAAATGGTGAAGAGGAGGGAGGAGGCTGAGGTGGAAAAGGCAGAGATACAGTTATGGTGAGCTCTGAATACAAAGAAAAGAGTAGAACAAGTAAAACGTAAGTCTTTTCTTGATGAAATAAAGGCTTATAGAAGAGAAAGACGTATTACTCAAGCCTATAAAAAAAAGATATCTAAGCTAATAATTGCTGGTATTAAGTGACAAGCAAGGTTGTGGAAAATAAATGTGGATTAAACTGCTTTCAAGTTGTATAATAGATTCCAAATATTATATTGAGCCATAAAGTTGCATTGTATATTACATTGAGCCACAAAGTGATGTTAAGCCACAAGTTTGAGCTGCAAAGTTATGTTGAGCCACAAAGTGATGTTGAGCTGTAAAGTTACGTTGAGCTGTCGGGCACTCAATAGAGTGCCCCAGAAAAGCAAGCTTGCGAGCGTTTGGGGGTTGTGGCACCCAAGCCACAACCTCAGCACAAGTAGGTTAGCAGTGGCCGATCTGCAAAAAAAGGAAGGCTTGGCATTTGCTTACTCATACAAATCTTGCCGGGGGTGCAATCTCGCTGGGGGTGCAACCGCTTTATATCCATGGCAAGTAATAACTTGTGTGCGAACCACACATCGCCGCCAGTGGTTGTCCTTTGCCCTAAAACCTATTCCCCTTGTTTCCGTTTTTTTTGTTCCGTCCGTTGTTAGGGGGACCCACCATTATAGAATACTATGAAGGAAGCAAGGCCAAGCTAGGAAGATCAACGGATTGTAAGTACAGTCGCACCTCGCTATAATGGACCTCTTTGTACGGGAATCCTCGCTATTACGAACGAACCCTCTGGGAATTTACCCCCCTGCTCCCATACAAACGGTTCTCGCTATAAGGGATTTCGTTCAAAACCCCTCTATAACGAACGAAAAATCCGGAACTCTTGGCATTCGTTATAGCGAGGTGCGACTGTAGCTCAACATCTTATGCACACAGCCCTGTACCAGCGGGCAAAGATGAATGAGCCAATAGTTTTTAGGTCATTTCAAATGTATCCTGCCAAACGGCCTAATATTTCAAAAGGCGATTTGGCTCTAAATTAGCGTTTGAGATGGCCAAAATTTGAAATTGAGGCCTGCCAAACTGCCCCTTATCATGCCGACATTTTCCGAGAGGTAAAGGCTACCTCATGATCTAGTCATGACTCGCTCTACACCCACCACCAACGATCAAAGGAAATTATTTGCAAGTCTACAAAATCCCATTTCTCAAGCTCGCTTATTTACACATCCGGTATTCCTAGCAGCACAATCCAGCTATCCATTTCGCTCTTGTGCAACTTGGAAACCGTCAAACAGTAACTGTTGAGGTTGAGACCCCCGCCATTCTCATTTTGTGCATTTGTCTACGCCAGCCGGCCACAAACTTTCGCTTGATTGCCTCCGCTATATTTAACCCTCTGACACACCATCCCCTACATTTTCTTCCAAACATTTCCTCAATCACCATTTTTCCACACCCGACACCCACAACTGTCATCCACTTAACCAAGACGTCACGCGAAATCCATTCCACGAAGGACATTTGATTAGGGGTTCCACTTCGCTTGGTATGATTCCCTTGGCCCCGCTGCCTTTCACCTTCTTCACATAGTTACCGATTTTACATTCTCCTTTACCCTTCAAACTATTTCCTGGACATGGCACAGCCATCTGGCAATGTATCTGATTGTGACCAGCCTATCTTAAGTACCCGCGGTAGGTCCTCTACACCGGCACCTTCGACAAACACTAGGTATGTTTATGAAACAAATTCCTCCAGAACCTCCGCCATGTCAGCCACAACCGATCCTCTCTTGGTAGATGACGACCCCCTTGCTGCCTCATCTAACTTTACGCCTTCTAGTATAGCATTTACGAAATTATCCTCACTCATCCCAGACACGAATAAATTTCATTTCTCCACCGCAGTTGACCTGGCCGAGGAAGCTGAAGAGAAGAGCGAGCAATGTGCTGGCTCACCAAGTGGCTGCTACATGCTTGTCACAGGTGTCTCGGAAGACATGGTTGACCCAATCGATGAGGAATTCTACAATCTCTCGATTCGCAAAGGGGCTCGATTCATCTACGAGCATCCGTTGCAGTCACTCATAATTAAGCTGATGCCTGGGATCACCCGGGAACAGGCAAGGTTTAGTTTCTATTCCAAGATCGAAGATAAGATCACAAACATTCCCGGACATTCTGAGTATTCCATTGTTCCTGTGGGAAGAGCGACGTTTATAATTCCAGGTGTGCGGAGCAAAGAAGGCGATGCTGGATTGAAACCGTTTGATACCCGCCGGGGTGAGGCCGGTTGGCCATCGCTGATGATTGAAGTCGGATACTCTGAAAGCTTATCATCACTTCGATGTGATGCTGAGTGGTGGTTTGAGAATACTGAAGGACAAACCAGGATGGTGATTATCATAGAGATTAGCCAGCATCCAAAATCAGTGCGGCTTGAGTGTTGGGAAATGGTACCAGATCCGAACCAGATAGCTACAGGGAACAGCTGCCCGACAAATCCGGGATACAGCCAATCCTTTGATATTGACCAGGCTGGAACGGTCAATCCTCCCAGCAAGGGTCTGGTGATCCCCTATCGCACGATCTTCGATACACCGCATCCAAACGCCTCTGATATCACACTATCCACAAGCGAATTATCAGAATGGGCATTGTATGTATTCCGATCACTCCGTTAGTCCGAGCTAGTGGATGAGAATGTTATTTTCTTTTCCCGTTCCACTTCACCGCTAATCACTCGATGATGTCATATCTGCAATGACAACTTACGCCAATATCGATCAATAACGAGACCCTTACATATCGATACAAGTTCATCATCATAACTTGGCATTGATATGCAGTATCCCGGGTTACATATTGGATTTCGGATTCACTGGATTGATGTTTAGATGTGTGGAGACATGGAATCAGGGTAACTTTCAACACAGGGAACCGGAGATTATGGTTTTCTTTTGCGATGCTTTTTTCACTTCACTTTCGTTAAATGTTTCTAGTTAGTTTAGCCTTTCTTAGTTCAATCATCAAGTCTTTTCTGTCTATTCTGGATCCTTTATTTTACTTCCGCTGGCAATTGGTCACACTCCCCTGACATCTTTTATCAGAGTTAAGGGGAAGTTCTGGGCAGAAATCGAAGATAGTTGAGCATGGGGCTAAGGTGGTTGAAAAAAGGAGGAAAGCGGGGGGTGACATACAGGATGGGCGGGAATGTCAAGTTATCAAATTTTACCAGATTATGTGGACGATGGTTTTTTATTTTTTATTTTATCTTCTCCAAGGGCTAAAGTTGCAGGATTCAAACGATTGGGAGAGTACGAGGGTGGAGGTGGATTCTTTGTTTGGAATTTTCAAATGTCCCTCTGATGCAGTAACTTATTCTTTTTCATTGAGAACGAGAAGTGTTGGTGGATATTTCCTTCGAGACCTGCTTTGTTGCGATGGCCTAGATGAACGATAGGTAAGTGCTATACTTGTATGGACAGCCACAAACACTTGCTGTAAATGATCGGGCCAACCATGGCGGAACAACAGTACTCAGTACAGTACTCGCAACCAAAGCGCATCCGGGAAATAAACAATTTCTCTCGATACAGTACAGGATCTCCACCCTCATCTAATCTTTTCCACAAACCCCCATCCTTGATTTCGTCATCTCTCAAACAGAACAACTCCCAAAATACCTCCGATACCCTAATTCCCCGTATCTCGCCCCCCTCCGTCCCTCCCTCGCTCGCCCATCAACCAGAACCCAAGACATGGAAAAACAAAAAACCTCACATCACGTCACATCAGCCAGAAACCGGCTACTTCCAGCAAACTAGCAAGTCTGAATGAACAAGCAATAGGAATAAATAATCCGGAGGAAAGTCACAGGAGAGAGCGGGACGGAGGGTTCAGAAGTTAACCTGCGGTTTATCTCGGCCTGCTTGGTGGTTGGTATGTGTTGCGGGGTGGCAAGACGTTGGATTTCGCTCGGTGATGGGGGGTAAGTTGGAGAGGGGAATAAGTTACTTGTTTTACGGTGTTTTAGAAAGTGTGGAGAAGTGGTGGTTGGGAAGGTGTGGGAGCTTGCTTAATACAGTTACTAACAAGGGGGGTGGTGCCTTGTTTAAGAAATTTCTCAAAGTTTAGTGTGTAATAACAGTTGAGCGAGACAATCTTGGCCGGTCTTTTTTTTTTGAAGTGGGGAGAGAAAAAGGTAAGCATTGTAGGTTAAGGTGAATGCAAGTAATTCCAACCTACGGAAACTTGATGACGTTCAACTCGTACTTTCCTTCTGACTGTGGTCCAGGGGATAATGGGGGTAGGTTTGCCTCGCTTATTGTACCCTTAATCACCTGTACTGTTATGCGGCCTGCTAGTGGGGATATCTCGTGTTGCCAGATATTCCTCGATTTGGTGAGTTTTTTTTTTCTTCCAGAAATGGGGTCCGGGGAGGTGGTTTGTCTCCTGTACTAGTATGATACAAGTGAACAACGACAAACACGCCTCCAATCATCGCGCACTAACCACAAAAGCAACCACCGTCCGGCAAAATAATTATTTGCCCAATTCACACAGCCTCCCTATCCTACTCTTTCACTCGAAAACCGCGGAATTAGTGTTTTCCTAGGACCCACCGCAAGTGAATGAGTGAGTAGTCCCCCAAGCACAACCCCGAGCGGGCGTTCAGCCTCACCGCCATCAAGCGCAAGCTTTCTGTCATTCCGGCGAACTACAATAACGTATACCGATATGATATGATATAATCCACCACCTGCATCAACTGCTTCGAGAAAACCCGATATACGCTACAATGCATGGCAAGACAACAAAGCCTATTTTTTTATATACGCAGCGTGGAATCGCGTCATTTCTAAAGTTCAGGGCGTTGAAAAAAAAAATGGTTCAGAATAGCATTGAGGAATACCGGGGGAGTACTACGCAGGAAAAGGTGTTAACGTGTATGAAATGCAGAAATGACAAATTGGTGGTTTTCGAAAGAAAAAAGAAAAAGAAAAAAACCACAAGGGGAAGAAAATTGAGCTACGGTAGGACGTTGGAATTCCCCTGGTCGGCTAAGCGAGGGGAAAACACGGCAAAACCAGCCCTCAGTTGAGACAAAACATAAGAATATACACACAGCGCTTTACTAGGAGAGGCAACTACAACGTCCTAGCACATTTTTCTTCTATTCGAGTTTTTAGGTACACGGTCTCCCAAGCAAGGGTTTAAATTGGCTTACTTTGAGATACCTTTAGCGCAGTATCCCTTTGTGGTGTAGTTGGTATCACACCCGGCTGTAATGTTCAGATCACCGGTTGGTCACCAGTTCGACTCTGGTCGAAGGGACCTTTTTGCATTTCTTGTTACTTGAATGGATATCGCTTCAATGCTTCTTTCAAACTTCAAGGGGTATCTCACATAACCGAGGGAATCAATTAAGTCCTATTCCTCACTTTAATTTCCTTTTTTCCCCTTTTTTATTTTATTTCACTCTGATAGTGTTGGGGGTATAATAGAAATATTCCGTCCCTGTACTTGTCGCATCACTGCTCAGTCTATACAGTTCAGCAAGGTACGGGCCTTCTCTCCCCGCACGTTTTTTTTTCCCCGCAACCGCCGACTCCACACACACCCGGCAAACTCCTCTCAGCGAGTTTCTATCCCATAGACTGATGAGACATGCAGATTCCGGACCTTCCGTATACGGCGACTCTAATTTGTGGCGCAGCCACGAGCCTCACAAAAATCATGAAATATCAGTCGTTTTTCTGCGGAAAAGTTACTTAGCCACAGATTACAGGTACCGTATACGGAAGGTCCGGAATCTGCATGTCTCATCAGTCTATGGGATAGCCGGATGTGATACCAACTACACCACAAAGGGATGATGGAATTTGTTAGCTTAAAAACAATATTTAACTAACCTAGCACGGACCGTCGGAGAGGGGCTGGGAGGGCCTTGAACGTGGGTGGGGGGGCATAGGGTGGTGATTGTGGGGAATATTCTTTTCAGTTTAGTATATGTGATTTGCGCTCGTAGTTAATGTTTTATAGAAGTCTAAATAGAGTTGGGGATTCAGGGATGAGAGTTGATCACACCAGTTGCCACAATGGGCACCAAAGTTTGCATTATTTCTTTACTGTGGGCATTGCTGCTCGGGGAATGTCCAACAGTGGATTCCGTGCTTCTGGCTTATTACAATGTGAGATAACCACGTGAAAGCTGCGTCGTAAGACTATACGCGTAAGGGGCAAGTCAGACAATTACCTATTCACCCCGTGTCCATCCCTGGTTATGTCCGAAAAGCCTGAAAGACAGCCTTCTCATCCCCATCATCGTCTCTTCTCCGCCCCGGTCAATATCAGCCTGCTGCCCCCTCCCTCCAGTCTTGTAATCTGAAAACACTCCCGGCCAACCCCCGACCCCCATTATGTCCATCACCTAGCAGCCCACCCCTCTGCCCGAACCAAGAATCAGGATCCTAGGGGACTGGCTACCCCGGACTGAATAGGCTGTCAAGGGCCAAAGGCCAACTTGCAAGCCTCTTTGAAGCCAAGGGTCTGGTAATGCTGTCACCGATGAGGATCAAAATACGGCTGATGGGGGTGGACAATACAGACTGGCATAGTGAAGGGTTGGCACTCTCGTCAATTTGACAGCGGAATATAGCGTGACAGGGGGAGCCGTTGTCACGTCAGGAGATTATGAGGGAGGAGGTACTGGAGGTGAGAAGCAGGCGGAGGGAATACGTGGGTGAGGATGCCGAGTGGGGGTATCAGATTGAGGACGAGATGGATGAGGTGGGGGGAGAGGGGGGTGGCGGGAGTGGTTCAGACTTAACTCTAGGTATGATACAAGTGTTCAGCGGGATGTCACGGGAATACCTAGTGCCACGAAGAGTCTGAAAAAAGAAAAATCAAAAATAAGAAAAAACCTTGGGTGGGTAGTGAAGGGAGAAGAAAAAGGAAAGAGGCAAGAGGCAAGGAGGAGGATGAAGATGGAAAAGCTGAGACGTGAGCCGGAAACAATAACGGAAGGCGGGAGCATAGCCTAAGTCAGAGTATGCGAAACCGATTGAGGGAGCTTGAGGGGGGAGTGGAAAGTTCGGTTGCTGTTTTGGTTTTTGACAGAGTTTGTGACATTGATAACTTTGCTGCGCAGGGTGAGCCATGATAGCTTCATCCATATCAGGCATAGTTGCCATATAGCCGCGAGGGACATATTACCTTGGGGAAGTTTATGACGGTTATTGTCTTCTTTCGCCGCATCTAGGTGCTTTCACCCGGCGGTTACTGTGCGAACAATTACTCTCTGCATTCGATATTCCCACAGTTGCTGTTAGTATCTGAATTCCTCCTGGAAACTCCAGTAGTTGGCGTAGATATAAATATATCGGGATTGTGGTTAGGATTAATCAATGAAAAGGGCGAGAAGAGATATTATACAAGCACTATACGGCTACCACTATGACTCATCTAATTTGCGATAGAGTTATTCGGGAACCCACTGTCCCCTGCTGGGTGGAAGTTCACAATCACCTCGAACCTCTTAAGAATGTTCCGGAGATGTATACAAGGCACTACCGACTCCCAGCTATGATTTACTCGGTTGCCTTGGCAATCCGCTTCGATTGATGAGCAGCCAAACCACCCCATTACCCCAAGCACGTGTTTCTGCATTGCTCAACCACTATCTCAATTTTTTCCCGAGAAGTGGGTAAAGGCTAGCCCCTTACTAACGCAGTATAATTTTCACAAATATTGGCTGCGGAAGGGGAGAGGATTAACATTACCTAGGCTGTAGGTATTCTCGGTTTGTACAAGTTAGAAGGCGGGGCATCGAATGTAGTGCTGATAGGCCACCTTGCCAGCACAATAAACGAGGTCGGGTGTGTGTCAAACTTCGACCCCCTGAGGACCGCCAGAACCTCCTATGCCACCATCCAAGGTCCACCAATCAGATATCCTCGATCCCTGACCGAAAAAGAAACATTCCCGTAGACTTCTGAAGGACTTTTGAGTCAAGGTATCAAGTGTTGGTAACTATTAAGGCGTAGAACATTGAATCCCACCGCATCAGTGGGTTGGGAAATGGTGCTGGAGAGCTCTTCGTTGGTCATGTCATATCACTCGGAAATGTTCTCGGTCGTAGTTGGGGTAATGATTTTTCTTTAGGAATCCAGGATGACTCGAAATAGGTATCTGTTAGGACAGTACAAGAAAGGTTGGTATTGTTATAGCACTGGCAGAAGCTTATTATATCATTAGTTTTGTTGGAAAGAAAAGAAAAGAAAAGAAAGGTAGCAAAGTGGAGACTAGCTTATATATATGAGGGTGATGTAAGCCATCACGGAGCCTCGCTGGGAACTACAGCACAACCCAGTTTCCAACACTTCCCGCCCTTTCTTAACTAAACCATTGTAGCTAAATCTATCAACAAAGAACCCAAGTTCTGAGTGTCATTGAGCACCAGTAAAACCCTTCAACCAAATTGTCTCAGAAGGGAAAGGTATACTCTCTGCTCCTCCTGACCATACCTCATCCAGAACCCAGATCACCCACATTATAGATTGTAATAATAAGTAGTAGTAAAACAAAAAGAAGGAGAAAGTCAAAACTATCATTGAATGATAATCATCTTGAGAAAGCGGTAGTGGGTGGTTTCTACTAGTGCTTTCATGAGGCCATCAGCAGCATTCTCACTGCTTGGAATAAAGGTGAAGTCCACAATCCCTTCCTGTTGTACTTCATGCGATTTGAATGGGTGAATGTCAAAGTGTTTATTCTGTGCTGTCACCCCTTCAGACTTCACAGTCTGAATTGCCTTTTCACTGTTGGCAAAGATAGTGGTCAGGGATGACAGAGTTGCTGAGTACCCATGGCATTGATTGAGGAGGGGGCAGTACCGCTAGGCCTCAAGTGGAGAGCTACAGGCAGCTGGGTCCCAGTCAACATCCGCGAGAAGTTGGCGAAGCCTTAGAGCTTCCTTGACCACCTCAAGGAATGCTGAGTACTCTGATTCAAAGGTCGATATTGTGATGACTGATTGCTTCTTTGATTGCCACAACACTGGTGCACCAAGGGTAAATTTATAAGCGCCAACAGATCTCTGGTCCAGAGTATTGTTTGCCCAGTGAGCATCAGTATATCCCACCAGGTCCAGCTTCACTGAGTGAGAAGGAAAGTAGATTTTGAAGTCCAAGGTCTGCTTCAAGTAGCGGAGGACACGATTCACTGCTGTCCAGTGAATGGTGTGAGAGTTTGAGTAGTAGCCGCTGAGGGTGGAGACTGCAAAGGTGATGTCGGGACATGTCCCAAGGGAGATGTAGAGCAGTACTCTGATACGCTAAAGGTAAGGCCTTTGCTTGCCAGTCTTGTCTGAAGAAAATTGTGAAAGCTTGATGTCTTTGAGCAATAGCATAGATACACCGTTCGCCTTGTCCATTTGAAACCGACGAAGGATTGACCGTATGTACCCAGTCTGTGATACTGCACATGACCCATCAAGATGTCTTTCAATCTCCTGACCAAGAAATTGGCGAACAGGACCTAGGTCAGTTGTTTGATAGGCCTTATTCAGAGAAGCCTTGATGCGACTGGCAAGCCCTGAATCTGAATAGACCATTAGCATGTCATCAACATAGAGAACTATGTAGAAGTCAGATTTCAGGTAAAGGTTGGGCTCCACAGACGATCTCCGAAAGCCCAGTGATACCTGTAGGGAATCAATCACCTTATACCACAGCCTCGGAGCCTGTTTCAAGCCATACAGAGCTTTCTTTCAGATCACTGTCAAGTATTCCAGGTCGGATCGAAGTTTCTGGAATCCTTCCAGCAGAGACATGAGAACTCCAGGCCTGTCAATCTCAGGGTTGAGAAAGGTGGTTACTACATCAACATGATCGACATTCCATCCATGATGGGCAGCAACAGCAAGGAGCAGTTGAAGTGTTGGCAGTCGGCTGACAGGGATGTAGGTGATATCATAGTCTATCCCTTCGCGCTACTCGTATCCCTTGATCATGAGCCTGGCTTTGTAGTGTACTGAATTGTCAGGATTAACCTTGTTCCAAAACACCCATTTGAGCCAATTGGCTTCTGATTCACATTATCTTCCCTAGTATACATCCTAAGGACACCTTTCCAGGTCGCATTCTCCAGCAGGGAGTTAATTTTGCTCTTCATGGCTTTGATCCAGTGTGAAGCATTGTCACTGGAAATTGCTTCATGGTAGTTTTTGGGCTGCTCATCGGTATTCCCATCTAGCATCCCATTCACATCACTGATCGGGGCAGATCCTATTTCACGATCACTCACTGGTAGGTGTTTCTCCGCTTATTTCTGCATGATCTCATCGTGCCCGCATTTTTGAACATTATAGTTATGCATGTCCCTTGGCTTTTTCCTAGGCCGTAGGACCCTGCAATTGGAGTGGGCATCTTCCATTATGGGCTCTGGAGGTAGGGGGCAAATTTTGACTGTGAGCTGTGTCTCTGGAGGTGTCGCATTTTCTGATCCGTCATTTAGTATTCCAGGTGGGTTGCCAGCTACCAAAGACATTCTTAACAAGTGCCTGTAACCTATCCAGCACGTTTCGAACAATAAAACAGTAGACAAGAGAAGAAAGTCTTGTTGCAATCCACATTGACTAACCCAGACACAAGAGAAAAAAGTCTTACTGCGATCCATATTGACTGAGCCTGTACACAAGAGAAGAAAGACAAACAGATAGAGAGAGTAATAAGAAGACGAGTACATAACTTAGCTGATTATGAGAATCATGAGAGGCAATGAGCTCTCTACTGACCTCGCTTGCCCAAGGGCTTTTCTACAGATTCCTGAGACATCTCAATCAGAGGAGTATCCTCTCCTCCCTCCTCCTCTGCCAGCTCTGAGGGAATTCCAAGGAAGAGATCAACTTCCTCAGAGTTGCTTGTGGGCTGTTTGTTAATTTGCGGCTCAATGGGCGCAAAGTAGACCAGAGATGATTCACCAGAATGAGAGGCTTAGTCATTTCCTGGTTGCCACCTGCTTGCATTTTCCTCCTCCAAGAAGGTGATATCTGAACTGTAGATCACCCCACTATGACTCCCATTCCCCACAAAGTCCTACAGTCTCCAGTTTTTTGTAGATTCTGAGTAATCAATCATCATGTAGAGTAGAGACCTCAAAGCAAACTTGACCAGTGACTTGCTCCTGGTCTCGTCTGGTAACCTGTGAGAGGCAACGCACCCAAAGTGAAGTAGGTATGACACAGGAATCATCTCAGCTGGGTGTAGCAGTTGAAGTGGTGACTTCCCTTCAAGTGAGGAGGATGGAGACCTGCAATGTAGGTAGACTGCTATATTTATGGCCTCCGCCCAAAAGGCCATCGGAAGGTCTGCATCGATCAGCATTGAGCGAGCTCAACAATTCAGGGTTTGAATCATGTGCTCTGAGACTCTGTTTTTGTGTTACATGTAGGAGGGGATGGCTGAAAGATGATACCATTGTTCGACAGTAGCTCCTGGAATCTCTGGTTATCATATTCACCTTGGCCATTGTCTGACCTGAACTTCCAGACTGGGTGACCCAGAAACTGTGCTGATATGTCGTGCAGGAGATTCTTGAAGCATTTTGTCGATTCATCGTCACTCTTGCTTTTCAGAAAGTCGGTGAAGGTATAGTGAGTAAGATTATCAACAAAGATGATATAGTATCAAGCATTCCCATGGGAGAGTAGCAGCAGGCCACAGCTGTCTGAGTGAATCTGTTCAAAGAGAGTGCAAGCCCATATTGAGGGGCCTTGATTTCTTGTTCGGCATTGTTTTGAGAGTATGCAGGTGGAACATACAGTGTTCCGATTCTTGATATCATTGCACACGTAGGAGTCATTTTGAAGTAGGCAATGGACAGCTCGAGCATCGAGGTGGGCCAGACGGCAGTGCCAGAGATCTCCAGAGTCTTCATGACCTGGATTCATGGGACTCTCAGATGCTAGACTGACTCCGCTCATTAGCAGTTCTTGTGTTCCCCGGAAGCTAGATCTATGAACTGGATTGGTTATGATGTAGAGCCCATCCGTATGCTGGGCCTGAAGAACGATTGTTTCCGATCCATCTATGCCAGTCTTCCATATCTGGTACAGTCCATTCATAAAGACTGCTTTTAACCCAATCAAGTCAAGCTGCCCAAGGGAGACAAGCGATAGTCGAAATTTGAGTATGTATAGGGCTTCAATAGTTAAGCCACATAGAGTTACCAGTCCACCCTTCATCGCAAACACGGAACTCCCATTTCCAAACCATATTCTGACCTCCTGCAGCAAAGTATGCAGGGCAGCAAAGGCGGACCTCATATTGCAGATATGGTGTGAGGCTCTGGAGTCCAAGATCAAGTGAAAGAGAGAGTACTGGTGGCAAAGGAATTTTGGACCTCGACGTCTAGAGTGTCGGGAGGCCTCGGAGTGCTGAATTGTAGTATGCTGGTAGTGTCACATGGCAAGGGAGGAGCATTAGTTGCGGAGTCAGTTTTACAATATATAGGGGTGTTGGGGATAGCATAGTTAGGGGAGGGCAGGTCAGTCAGTCAAAATTGACTTGACTGTATACTGGGCCCTTGATCCAACTCCATGGATGCAGCGGTAGTCATGACATTCCCGTCATCTCTTTGATGGAGTGAGAACCACTTCTTGAAGCAAGCTTGACCCTTCGTTGCTTGAGACTGGGTTAACATTGAGTGGGGACAGGCCTTGGCTCCATGGCCCGATTCTCCACATGAGAAGCATTGCACAGTCGAAGTACCCTCACCAGCAGTGGAGGATGGGTGCAAGCAAGCTGCTGCCTAATGGCCCTTTCTACCGCAGCTATTGCTGCGGCTATAAAAAGGCTGTTGGGAGGGAGCATTCCTGCTCTGTCCTCAGAAGCTGGACTTAGCATTGTATGGATGCCTAGATCCAAGAGTATTCGATCTCCTTTCAATATTGGTGGTAGCAAGACTTCTCCTTCTTGAGGACTGTTCAGCATGTTTGCAGCAGTAGACCCATTGCCGGTTCGATGAGCCTTCAACATCTAAGCTTGGAGAACTTTATGAATCACCTCCACAACTGAGATTGAGGTTTCCTGTTCCTGAATGATCTCAACAAGCGTGCTGTAAGGAGAGGGTAGAGCTCCCAGTAGGTGGTCCTTAAAGGTTTCATCATCAATTGCATGGTCCGTACCGAGTAGCTGGTACTGGAGTGAGTGGAGCTTCGAGATATAGTTGCTCAACGGTTCTCCCGGAAGGGGTCAAGTCAGGTGGAACTATTTTCCGATTGCTAGTCTTCCTTTGGTCAAGGCTCTGCTATCGAAGCACTCCGTAAGGATGCTCCACATCTCACAAGCACCTTGAACTGCGGCCAGATATCGCTTGGCCAGCACCAAGCAGGTCGCCAGCAGAAACCCTTTGACTTTGGCCTCTAGCACCTGATGTTCATGAACATCGTCTTTATTTGAACCATCAGCTTGAGGTTCCAGTGTATCTAGCTGACTGGTCACCAAGCTATAGCCCTTGATGGCTTGTAGGTGAATGATGGCATTCAGATACCAGACATTGTAGTTTAGGTGATCCAAAAAGGGTATGTCACTGTCATACTTCGAGGAGTAACACTTCTTCGCGGTGGCAGCATCCATCATGATTGTCCACCACTGAGTGTGAGGAGCGAAGAGGTGGGCAGGGAGAGGAAAGAAAGCAAAGAAAAGAACAGAAAAAAGGAAAGAAACCAAGGTAGGCAGAATGAGTGACTGAGACAGGGGGCACAGAGGGGGGGAGCAGGAATGTCAAGGGAAAGTGGTGGGAAGGTCTGTTTATGGGCAGCAGAATGTATTGCGACGACCCTGGGCTTATAACCTGTTAGAACAGTACAACAAAGGTTAGTATTGTTATAGCAGAAGCTTATTATATCATTAGTTTTGTTGGAAATAAAAGAAAAGAAAAGAAAAGAAAAGAAAGGTAGCAAAGGGGAGTCTAGCTTATATACATGAGGGTGACATAAGCTGTCACAGAGCCTCACTTGGAACTACAGCACAACCCAGTTTCTAACAGTATCGTGTAGGCTTGGGTGTCTAATTTATCCTAGAGGGGCTCTTATGAAAGAGTATTATAGTCCTTGTCCTCTGTAGTTTTTGTTTTCTACAGGTTAACGTGATAGCTTTTGGACAGTTCTCGAAGATTGGACAAGGAAGAAGGTTGCCACGATTCGGGTAGCAGAAATAGAGAAAAAACCAACTAAAGACAATATCAAAACAGTAGGGAGTCTGTATTAGACAAGAGTTGTCTAGTATTAGAGAGGGCTAGATTGATTTTCATATTTTCTTTTTACTGTACAGTATAATCTTTTTTTTTTCCTCCTTCTAAGTGAGGTTTGGTTTGCCCCCCCACGCAAGGTATTGGAAGGCCTAAATGAGTCAGCGGGAACTTTACTGCTGTTACAACGCATCACCACAATGCTAACATCGTAACCACCAAACCTATCATTTCCATAACCAGCCACCAGTTATCATAGCAAAGATGCTGTGAAAGAAAATAAAGCACACTCAATCAAAACAAGATGCCTACTCTTTTCGGACATACTGCATGTCTGCTGGTAGTGCTCTGAGCAGGCACTGCGGAGCCCATCATCACTGATCACTCATAAATGGTAATCAGAGTGAAGAAGTGTGTAGTAAAACCCCCTAAACAGCCCTCCAGAGTGAATCCAGGACGAGCAGAAATATTGGGTCACCTTAGAAGAAGTGTCTAATTGGTGTAGAATGTAAATAAAGCTCATTTGCTGTGACCGGAATATCAAGTGATGATCAGAAGCACTAGCTATGGCTCTGCATAAGTTAATCTTTCAAAAACAAAGATTTCGACCCAGGCTAGCCTGGTTCAAATCTAAACTAAGATATATCATCCATCACACTAGATCTCTTATAGGTCCTCTAAATACCACATAAGGTTCCTTATTCAATAATCGCAGGGTAGGAGTTGGGCCATGTGGCCATGAAGGTCACTAAAAGGGCATGATCAGCTAAAGTCAAATGTCTTGGCATCCCCTGGTCCCCCTATATAAACCCACCATTCCCTACTCCTTCTTCTCTTTTTTCCTCAGCTCTCTTTGCCTTTTGGTAAGTCTACCAAAAATTCACATTTTATCCTATTCGACACATACTAATAATCCAACAGGTTTAGATCAAGTGTAGTATCTATTCTTTTCAGCTCAACCTCTGAAACCGTTCTCCGGAGCCTGTTTTTTCAATTATTTGTACTCATGCCAAGGTTGTGGCCATTGCCCACAACCTGGGGCACTCTAAAGAGTGCCTGCCAGCTCAACATGACTTTGTGGCTCACTATAGTAATTCCATGGCTCAACCTCACATTGTAGCTTGACCAAAATATGTATATAGTTCTAGTCTAATAAAATATTACATCAACATCAGAGTGCTAAGCCTCAAATATTATCCATCTGACAATAATTATGCCACCAGCACCATCCTTCGTCCTTTTAAGTCAGCGAGTTGAGCCCTAGGAAGATGTTGAAATCTGAATTCAAGCAGCAATTACCTCTATTGAAACCAGTAACGAGGATTACCCAAATGTTGCAGCAATTGCATGAGGATACAAAATCTTCGTTTCTCACCTAAGAGCTTGTTCGCAAGGCATTGAATCAAGACAAGAGAGACCTGGATCAAACCACACCTTGTCTGAAGACTAAGAGCTGGCTGTTTGCCAGTATCTTAATCGTTTGGATACTATTGAGACAAGCGTGTGACTCCAAATGGTCCCTGGATGTGCCAATATTGTCCTCCAGTTCTCTCATACCAGCTCTTTCTCTATACTAGTTGTTGGTGATCACTGGGCACAGCGGTTCCTTAGCTGTCATCCTGAGTACTTTATCTGCAAGCAACAAACTATCGATGTGGACCAAAAGAATGTATTCTAACCCGAAGACATATGAGTTAGGTTTGAAAAATATGCTACAGTTTGTCAAAAGTATGATATCCTTTCATGTGACCAGTACAACTTTGATGAAACTGGATTCCGCATTGGGATTGGACAAGATCAGTAGATTATAACTTAGGAAGCAAACTGGCAGTGCTATCTTGGTAGTTCTACAAACTGGGAACTAATTACTGTATGTGAGACCATAAGTGGTGATGGTGTGGTATTGCCACCAATGATTATAGTCCCGGGAGTCATCCACCTGGAAAGCTGGTATACTACAACCAGCATACCCAATAATTATCAAGTCACTACCTCAGAAACCATATAAACAAATGATGAGTTCATAATGCAGTGGTTAGCACACTTTGAATGGTTGTCAGCAGAATGGCAAGTCAGTACCTATTGCCTTCTACTATTTGATGGTTTTGGATCGCATTGTACAAAACAGTTTCTTGACTACTATGATTGATTTAAGATTATCATCTTCTGCCTTCCTCTGTGCACCAGCCACCTCCTTCAACCACTAGATGTTGTAGTCTTCCAGCCCTATAAGCATTACCATGCTGAATCTGTTGAAGCAGCAACTCGTACTGGTTGTGGAGACTTCGACAAGTCTGAATTTCTTGATAAAATTGATTCAATTCATCAGCAGACATTTAAGTCCTCCACAATTCAATCTGCATTGTGGGCTACAGGTCTAATCTCTTACAATCCTGAAATTGTAATTCTCAAACTATGCAAAGTAGTTACCAGAAGTCAACAACCAACCAACTCTGCTCAATTCCTATCTGATGTTGAAATTCCTCAGACAATTGCAAGCCTCAAAGATCTTGGGGAGGAGTTGTAGCTGGAGGCAAAGGACCTATCACATGTATTTCAAGTTAAGCTCAAAGCTATTTTACAGGGTAGATTAGCATTAGCACAGTCAGGTGCATTAGCCATTGAGTATATGGAGCATACTGTTAAGGGTTAGTCCTACTGTAGATAGGGCTGGTAGGTCTAAGCTGTCAGTTTCTTGAAATAAGGTAAGGTAAAATAAAATGAAGATCAATAAGGTAGGCTTGGGTTTCCAAAGGCTTGGAAAGAATAAGTGTAATAAAGTTTTTCAAGAGTAAGATAATAAATATATTAATAAGATCTCTTCTCCATTGCTTGATGTTTCTAATAGCTGGGAGTACCTTGATATTTATATTCTGCATCTGGGTTATCGCAGGCTACAATCAACTCCCATACTATCTAAGTACCTCCATTGAAAACCTCTTATTTTTCCTTAGTGTGAACACTCTTGACCCTGAGAATATTTGCCATTGTGTTGCATATTGATGCATCACAAAGCCCATCAGATATATAGGGTTTTTTGCTCTGGATTGAGCCAATGGCTTATCCAGCAAAAGCCTCTCATACCAATTCTTGAGTAGGCCCTTTTGGGGCACTACTTCTTTCAAAGCAAGAGGCTCAGCTCTATGGCTACTTGTCAGTGCCATAGGCTCACGATATTTGACCACTAATGGTTTCTTTCCAAATTGTCCCATTATTTATCAGCCATAACCTTTAACTGCTAATGTACAAAATAATAGCTTGCTCAAAACTTAACCAAATTCCTCCGAGTCACTTCTCATGAGTCGCCGAAGGTGCCCTCTCATATATTCTATGGACAGCATCTGGCCGGACGGACAGTGACAATGTATATGGTGTTATGCTGAAGGTGTCATTTATTGTTGCTAAAGTGTTGGGACGCAACTCGGCCTGCTATGTTTGATCCCCACCATGTCACCGGTATTGCTCTATCTCCGGTTGATGCGAAAGATTGATTTTGTCTTCACTTTCTGGCTGTTTGCAAGGAATTGAGACATGATCTAGGTGCAACTACATAATTGCTTTTGCTGGGAAATGGTTAGTTTACTGTGGTGCGAATTGAATATCATACTTGAAACATGTGGCATTCATTCCCACTCTCAAATTTCGAGTATTTCGCGCCTGGATAGTGGTTGAACTTTACTTTGCGTGAATCTCTCGGACGAATTCATGGATGACAAAAAAAATATCAAGGTTAAGCACCACTGCACCAGCGCGCGTTCTTAAATGAAACGTTTGCTTAAGAAAAATTAGCATTGGTCATGAATTCCTTGGGTTGAGCAACTCAGGCCCGAAATGACAGAAAACACACCTTGTTCTGGGAATTGGAATGACCCCAACACAACTTAAGCACTGCATGGAGAGGTTCTGTTCTTACCATGCAACGAGTTGGTTCCGTGCGTTCTTAAGTTGCTCAAAGCAGTTTAGTTTGATTCAGGGTGCCTAAATTGCAACAATAATATTGCAAAATTTTATGTCTGTGTGACGGCTACTCTGCTGGTCAGGTTTTCAAAATGGTTGCTCTGCTTAAGCACTATCTCAGTTAAGAACGCACGCTGGTGCTTAACCTCAATAATGAGATCAATGGCTGCAGTTTGTAACATGTCTGCATAAGGCCGTGGATGTGGCCAGTTCAGAATACCGGAGGCTAACAACGCAAGACCAGTTGGCAAGAGCTTTTCTAGAACACTGTGGCTTTTGGTTTTTGTCACGGATGGAAATGGTGGCTTCCGTGGACGAGCCGTGCAGTCAGCCTGGACATGCATATGCTGGGTTAGGGTTCTGTAGTGACCCCTCATCAAAGCTATAATCATGATGTGTGAGGCGATTAACACAATCTTTTTGTCCAACACCCTGCCATCGTATCTCATCAATCATCGCGAGCGAGTAGCACTGCATCCGAGTTAATCGCTGGTTCCTGACCCCGCTATAACTGATCTTCGTCTGGCTTACGGTACCTAGTTAAGCCGAGTTCAAAATGGCTTTACTCTACCTCCCGAATGAGATAATACTTCAGATTACTGAGGATCTCGAACTTTCTGATTACTATTCCCTACTCAAATGCATCTGTCGCCTAGCAAATCTTTTAACACCAAACCTTCTCAAATATACCCTTCGCGACCCAAATACCCGGGGCAAGCGCGCGCTTCGCCTCGCAGCTGAACGAGGCAACATTGGTACCGTAAATGCACTTGTCGACCTCGGTGTCCCGCCCCTCATTACGCGAGGCCACCATCTGAGTTACATCTGCCCTAATTTGACACCGACAGCGATCAACACTCTCATATCCAGTGATTACTTCCCCGTCAATGCAGTTGATACTTCGGGCCAAACTCCTCTGTTCATTGCCGCAGGAGGTAACCCCATGGCAGTCAGGTGCCTGCTCGGCCACAACGCTGACGCCAACACTGTCACCGGAGCCTTGGAAACACCGCTCATTAGGGCCTCGCAGCATGATCAGGCAGAAATAGTCCGGATGCTTCTCGCGAAAGAGAAAACAGATGTTAATCAGCGGGATTTATTGGGGCTTTCAGCTCTGTATTGGGCTGCCAGTATGGGGTATGTGAAAGCCACGGCAGCATTGCTGGAGGATCCGCGGGTAAATGCGAACCAGCAGGTTCCAGGGAGATATTTTCGGCAAAGTAACACCCCTCTCAGGGTTGCGCCGAACAAGGGTCATGGGGAGATAGTTAAAATGTTGGAGAGACTGGATCTTGAGTGGAGCGATGGACTACCGTATTATCTTGAATAAGAGAGAATTGTCTCAGGACGTCAAGGTTGCCTCTCTAAGTAACGCGTTGTTCTTTTTTGCTGTTGTTTTCTCCGTAACCTTTTATTGCATTCTTCTAGCCCGGGGATAAGCCCCGTTTCACAAACTAAATTGTATCTAGCTACCAGCGTGAGATACTCCCCCCAGCCAAGGCCCCCCTTAAAGAGATCCACCTCCTGGCCACCTGCCACAATTCCATCATAAACAAACTGCTCGTCATCCCGCAGCCACTCTACCACACAAGAAACCCTCCCCAGCAGCCAACTGAAGTCACCGCCAATCCCCAAAGTAACCCAAAAGGCCCTAATTCCTCTGAACAAACTCCCCCCACAAACAATCATTTTCCGAGGTGACCACCAGCAGCGCTAGACTTACATGTATTACAGACATGTCTGGGGCAACGCATTATACAGACCAGCATAAGAGTGCTGAAACTTGCAACTGGGGCCAAAAGTGGGTAGAGCAAAGCTCTGCTCCCGGGCCAGCAAGGCTAAGCGGATTTTTCCTGAGGAGAATGGTCCATTGATCAGGGTGAGGAAGGGATCAAGTTGTTGGCCCACATCAGCCAAAAAGATGCTGCCTTGCAAGCAGTCACACCAAAATAGCAGGGAGGGGCAGAGTTAGCATTGCTTGAAGGTGAGCCAGAGATTCCAATGGTGTAACCACACATGACTGGCTAATCTGTAGGCACTTCCAGGTGGTCATGCTGGTAGGGTGGGTGATGAAAAAAACTTATGTTTGGGGGTCTAAACTATTCCCCCTTAGAGAGAGATGGACCTCCCTCACTTTGGATTACCTGAGGGCTGCCCAGGACTTATGATAGTTGCCTAGGAGAAATAGAAAACTCAACTCCTAGGTTTTACATGCTGAAGGGTGGTTGGTGGTATAGGTCCTAGAATGATCGCAAAAAAGAATGAAAGGCTATTGAAATCATGTTCGTGTCTGTACTAGGTAGTGTTGATGAAGAAGGTATGGACTTGGGCCTTGAGAGGCTACTCAAGCTGCAAACTGTAGTCACAGTCATCTGACAGTGCAAAAAAGAATGTGATTCCAGGTGCTGTTGGCCCAGTAATAGGGTAGGTACTGTTGGCCCAAATGGCAAATAGGGGTATATCAATAGCCATACAAAGGAAAGTGAGCCAAGAGGCATTGAAAACAATAAATCGCCCAAGGTAAGAGTAAAGACTTTGAAGCCATTGTGAAAATCACTGAAAGGGTATTGATTGGGTGTTCCCTCCTGGAGTGGGCAGGCTTGGCATCACCTGAGAAGGTTGTTTTCTCCCATCTCCACCTTAATAGGAAAGTCAGATGTCCTGAGACAATTCTCTCTTATTCAAGATAATACGGTACCGCCATAGAATTGTGACGGTTATTCAAGCGGGAATGAAGGGTGTCGCGATTTTTCATCATCATCAGTGGCCGACAGGGGCGAGGCAACTTCATCATCGCCTACTACGATGGACAGTGATTAGGTCCAGAGTTTTTAGCTTATTTCCTTTGTCTATGTGATTGCTCAGAAGATGCACGAGGAATCTGTGAGAGGCATCTGGGTATATTGCTAGCTTAGGCGAAGAGTTTACTATACAATGGATAACAGACTTTGGAAATCTGGAAACAAAATGGGGGAATAGGTGGCAATAGGGTTGCGGCAGAATTATACCAGGTGATGTGACAGATGTTAGTGATTCTCATGAGTCAAGCGCAAGAGTACTCATGTGGCCGAGTGCTAAGTAAATCATGTGATCTTCTATTCCGAGAGGCCAACAATATCTTAGATAAACTTTTTAACCACCCGACTGTGAGAGAGGGGTAAAAAACCAGATCAACCCAACACAAGCACCGCAAAATAGTGAGAATGAACGTCAATAATCCCGGAGAGCATGGTGTGTGGTTTTCTCTTCATCGCAGAGCTGCTATTCTGGCTCTTCATTGGCATGGGGGAAAATCATGGAATAGAAGATCACGTGATTTACTTAGCACTCGGCCGCTTGAGTACTTTCTTTGGTTCTAGTTCATATATGTATCGGTTAACCGACGAAGGGTGGGTGTCGGTGGAGATCTAAGCACGGACTACAAAGATGTACCCGGGGTGTTATCCTTCCTGCCGTTTACTACCCTTTTTGCTTAATAGAGTATGATACTAGGAGGTGTGTGCAAAGTGAGGCGAATATCGAGGTTTTGCACTGCTGAACGCACTCCAGTTGCCACGGTAAAAACATGGGTTAGGGTTACTGGAGTGCAGAATCGAAGTGCGGGTGCTTGCACACACTTCAACTCATACTTGGAGGGTAAACAGAGCATATGAGTGGAGGATTTAAATATCATAACCGAGGTGCTCACCTCAAATACTTGTAGTGGGCAAGAAGTATGTGAGAGTTATGCTCTATCCTACCCCCATACCAATGGCATTTTACCTACTGCCGCCATGAATGTCAATCTGATAAATTCGCTGATCGCAGCCATGTTGACCTCTGACTCGGACATGCCTTCAGCTACTCTCCTTTATTGACAGCACAGGCAGGAGTGTTACCTGACAGCTATACTTTCTGGCCCAACCGCAATAGTCCATGACCAGCGCTATAAGCCTCCACTTGACTACACCTCGCAGATGTGGTCACTGCATGATAAGAATGATAATTGGTGTCATGAATTCTTACGATTCCCCAAGCAACAAATCTTTGAGCTCTCAGTTTTGCTCGAGATACCAGAGCACTTCGAGGGCCAGTACCATGCACCACTAACTACTGCACTTGCTGTTGTCTGCTTACACCTTTCCTGGCCATACCGATTAAAGGATTGTGCAGTTGAGTTTAGCTGAGAGCGAGGATAGTTGAGTCAAGTGTTCAATAGTCTGTGTACCCATCTCTATAGAAGGTATCAGATGAAACTAGAATGGGATCATGCACTTTTAAATCCTGTCAGATTATGATCTTACTATTCCAAAACCTATAAAAGGTGCGAGCCTTCCGGGCTGCTCTGGGGATTCATTAATAGTACACATCAATCTATTTGTCACCCTCATCTGGAAACTGCAAACCAAGAGTTGTTCTACTCAGGTCACAAGCACAACCACACTCTGCGATTTCTAGCTGTAATGGTACCTGATAGGCTGGTTACTGCCATGTATGGTCCCTTTGAGGGAAGAGTTGGCAACTGGGGGATGTTTAAGGAGTCTAGCTTGCAGGAAAATATAACAAGATATGGGAAGCATGAGGAAGGGGACCAGCTTTATGTGTATGGAGATAAAGCCTTTTATCTAGAGCAGGGGGTAATTGGTGCATACCATACATAGAGAAATGAAGGGTTGACCTTGGAAGAGTCAGTTTTCAATGCCTATATGGCAAAGTAAAGGATGTCAGTAGAATGGAGCTTTGGGAAAATTACTCAGTATTTTGAATTTAATAATTTATGGATGAACTTAAAGATTAGACTCACTCCTACTGGTACTTACTACTTGGCCTCTACTTTATTAACAAACTGTCATACTTACTATTATGACTCAAAGACAAGATTTTCATTGGAATGTTCTCTCTCAACTATTCGAGAATATTTTCACTTAACAGAAGATGAAAATAATGCACTGAATTTATACATAGAAGATTTCTTTAGTGTGGCTGTCCCTCAAGATTTCAAAGGATAGAAACAATATTAGCTAAAATCTCTTGTGTTTTCTTACCCTGCTTCTCCAACTGCTCAATACATTCTCCAAGTACTTGATTGTCACCCCTATTAGTCCCTCCTAAAATCTCCTTCTAGTGATCAATTTTTTGGAGCTCTATTTCCTATATCCGCTTCAACATCTCCTGATCACCCTCTCATAGAGTATTAAAAATTTGGTCTGTGGTTAGCTGCTGAGAGGCAAATACTCTATCACCAGCTAGTTTAGCACCAGTATCACAGGACTGATGCTTTTTGTTTGGAAAGCCATCACTGAATAGGCTATTGGAATCACCCAAGAGGGTTGCTGGTTCATTCTCTCCACTATCTTCCACCATAATCAGAGAATTTACAAGCTCAGGTAACCCCTCTTTCACATTAATGACTTTGTCATATTTTCGTAGAGAGTTATCAACTCTTTCTTCCAATGTGCATCTTCCTTAGTCATACTATTTTTTCCCTCCTTCAGTTGGTCTTCACAATCTCTTACAAGCTGAAGTCAGTGATCCACTGATTGCTGCCACTCCATCGCTGACTCTGCTATCCTACTCTTACTTAAAATCTCTTCTACCTCCTTCCTGTGCTGAACTGTAAACCATTGCATATATCTTTTAACATTTGGTGCTGTACCCTCGAGATGCAGCAGCTGATAAAGAGTACCAATGCTGGACCAAAACCTCTCCTTCCCCCTTACAAAATCGCCAAAATTCACAATACACAAATGTACAAACTGAGTCTTCTCCTTGTCTGATCTCAAAAAACTTGCTTTATTACTATCCTTCTTGTAACAAGAGCAGAATTACCAGCCGGAGGCCCACCAGGACTGAGACTTGAATTGGCTTCTTCTGACCTGAATTTCTCTTAGACACTGAGACTACTAGGGCTGACAGCAGTTCCTCCTTGTAATATGTGTACATGTTCTGGCAACTGTATACTGGTTATGCTTATATTTTCCTTTGTTATGTTATTTCATTTATTCTTGCTTATGTTGATTGATTGATTGTTTCACTCCCAGTATCATTAGGATTCTGGTAACTTGTTATGTTTTGTATTAGTTATACTTTTGTACTGGCAAGGTTTTGCCCTAGGGATTCCAAGGGAAAGAATGGTCATGTATACTGGCAGTAGAGATAAGGCTTGGTTGAAGCATTACCTTGAGCTTTCAGGATTCCGGTAGGATCATAAGATTCCGGTAGTGTGCACTTACCGGTAATGACAGTGGTTGTAGTTTTTCAGGAACCTCTGCCTTGAGTGGAGAAAATCATGTATTTAAGACAGGCTTCCTGACTAGCAGGAAATGCCAGACTTCAGACAGAACCTAGATAAGAAATATACTTGATTGAATGGTGATTCTCTTGCTCCCTTTCCCCTTCTCTTCTTCTAAGACCTTCTTGTCTTTACCTCTTTAGTCTCCCTTAGGAATCGAACGATAGCTGGTCTACTGCCAATCCCTATTGTATTAGTTCATACAGGTTACCACCTGTTACACTCCTATACTGATTGGAGGAGGAATACCAAGGCTAGTAGTTAGTTTGAATCTAGTAGTTAACTTGAATGCCAAAGAGGAAGTACCCTCAGTACTGTGAAATAGGTGAGGCTTTAGGTTTTTCTGAAAGAGAGTTACTGTAGTAGCTAGACTCTCTAGTACCTAGACTCCTATTTTGGATCAGGATAGGATCAGCTTGCAGGTGTGTATGATTGATTGGAGAGAAAGAAGAATCATATCTAGGGTCTCCTGAGGTTTCTTGCTACTTGTAGGTACAAATATCAGCCTCATCTGGTGCAAATCAAAGCCTAGGACTTGGATCTAGAGATAGAAATTCATTACCAAAGACTGTGACCATTTCCCCTCATCATTAGACTTCGTAGGTACAGGGCCCGGTCCAGGATTGTGAGAGGCCATTTTGGAAACACATTTGCCACCATGTCTTCAGATTTTTATCAGTTGCTATGGTGGAGAATAATCATAATAGTCATGCTCGCCAAGAAATTGAAGTGCACTCAGTGATACCTGCAAAACCTCACTTGTTACTGGGCTTGCACTTCAGGTTATAACCCCCTCCAGTGGAGTGTGTGCAGCTAGTACAAAACCTTGATAATAGAAGTTTAACAAGTTACTCAAGATTTAGTGGGTGTGTGATAACCTTAGAACAAGTCAATCTTGGCTGTTTTTTTTTTTTTTGTTTTTTTGAAGGGTCAGAGAAAAAAGTAAGGACTGTGAGTTAAGGTGAACGTGAATAATTCCAACATACAGAAACTGGACGTTTTACTCTTCTCCTAGCTGTGTGATTTAGGACATAATGGGGATGGGTTTGTCTTGCTTACTATTCCCTTAATTACCTGTACTATTATGCAGCCTGCTAGTGGGGATATCTCATGTTTCCGGATATTTCTTGATTTAATTTTTTCTTCTTGTCAGAAATGGGGGTCAGGGGGGTGGTTCGTGTACAGTTGTTAGGATTGCCTATACAATCACTCCTATTATATAACCGTGCAACAGGCAACGATGATAAATGGCTAATATAGTATTGTACTGAAGGGGATAAATACTCAGAGTCATATTTATTATTCTCTACTTAATCTTCCTAAGACTAAGCTTGTGTCCTTTAGTCTTCCTAAGACTAAATTCTCGTATTATACTAAGTCTTCTTTAAGACTTAGTTCTTGTATTTGTATTAGTCTTCCTAAGACTAAATTCTCGTAATCGCACTTATGAGTAAAGAGAGTAAAGGTATTTTATATTCATAAAGTCGTAAAGTTATATCTAGGAAATAACTTAGGTGGTTGCGTGAAGAACTAACTACTACATCGTATCCTCCTCCTTATATAGTCCTTCCCACAACCCGCTTACAAATCAATAACTATTATGAGTCACAACTGTGACTCATATATTCGCGTAACATAATAACCACATGACCATAAACTGGTCATGTGCGAAACTCACATGACTTCTAAATAAGTCATGTGTGCAAAATCAACTAATAACTTCAAACAAGTTATTACGCAATTAAATCAATATAACAACTATGACTCACAAGTGCGAGTCATGTGTGAAACTCACATGACCTAATTGGTCATGTGTGCAAAAACATTACAAACCTATGACCTCATAATTATGAGTCATGTGAAAACCCTTTTCCGTGCTAGGTTTGTAACAACAGTACTGTACTTGGGTATGGATGCAAAAATTGGAAAAAAGTGATCAGCTGAATTGTGTAGGGAAGAGGGTAGAAAGTTGGATGACTAGAAAAAGAAATTGCGCTTGGCAGATATCAGAAAGTCAGATCATGATATTTTTGTGGTATCAGTGGCTTGGAGTGACACAACAATGATATATATAGATAATATCAGCATTGATATCATAGGAAGAAATCCTGTTCGAAATCATGAAAGAGAAATTAACTAATATAAATATGAATCTTTAGCAAGTATAGCTAGACTAGTGGTCAAGGTTAAGATCATATGGGAATAGCAGTGAAACTTCAAGTTACCTCAAGCCTACTATCATAAATGCCTCTACTCCTTCCTCCTAAGCTTTAGCTACTCTCTTACCTGCCACCTCTGAGTCAGAAACTCTCACTTCAGAGTCTCCAGTTATTGTAGTACAGTCTGAAGAGCCTGCAGATGAGAGTGGGGAGAGCCAATCATTCCTCCCATGGTCTTTACCAGAAACACGTATCATCCCTTCATTTGATTCCGAATTTCACAACTTTTTAGTGTGAGATCAGCATTGCGATTGGCAAAAACTTAACTTTGTAAAGTAAGCATATGATATCAATACTAAGGGAAATGAGGACTAGGCTAGGTCAAAACTATTCTGAATCTGTTGGGGGGTGGAAGCGGGCTGCATGACCTAGACATGTAATTCTAATTGACCTCACCAATGGACAATATTACAAGGTAGCCCAACCATAGATAGTGTAGGTCAACCTAGGCCATATGTTTCTTGAGGTAAGGTAAGGTAAGGTAAAACAAAGACGAAGATTATCAAGGTAGGCTCAGAAAGTTGTGTGCATAATAAGTTCTCTCAAGAGCAAATAATAAATATATTAATAAGATCACTTCTCCGTTGCTTGATGTTTCTAACAGCTAGGAGTACCTTGATATTTATATTCCGCGTCTGGGTTATTGTGGGCTACAATTGACTCCCATACTGTCTAAGTACCTCTATCAAAAAGCTCTTATTTTTCCTAAGTGCGAACACTCCTGACCCTGAGAATATTTGCCTTGCCTAGCTTCGATCTCTTCAAACTCCTATTTGTTTCTGAGGGTGTGAACACTCCGCCAGTAGGTAGTCTTCGATCTCTCTACTATATGAACTTAATTTCAGTATGCTGCCCTAATAGCAACTATACCAATCATTCTGCCTCAAACTATAAAGTCATCAGCTTTAATGAATGAGTGCAGCTATTGCATTGCATATTTATGCATTATAAAGCACATCAAATATGAAGGACTTTTGGACCATGGATCAAGCCAATAGCTCATTGGATGAAAACCTCTCATACCGATTCTCAAGCAGACCCTCTTGGAGTGCTACTTCTTTCAAGGCAAAAGGCTCGGCTCTATGGCTACCCTTTGGTGCCATAGGCTCATGATATTGGGTTGCTAATGATTTCTTCACAAATTGGCCCATTACTTATCAGCCATAATATTTAACTGCTAATGTACAGGATAATAACTCACTCAAAACTTAACCAAATTCCTTCGAGTCACTTCTCATAAGTCGCTAAAGGTGCCCTCTCATATATCCTATGGACAGCATCTGGTCAGATAGACGGCGACGACGTATACAGTGTTATACTGAAGGTGTCATTCATTGTTGCTAGCATGTTGGGACGCAACTCGGCTGTAATACCGTGATGATGCCTGGTCCCTACAAGGGGGCTGCAGGGGTATGGTAGAAATAATCCTGAGTGAAGGCTGGGTAACTTTGGCCCTTTTTTCCATATGCCTAACAGACAAATTCATCTCCAAGTTGAACAAACATTGGGGTAAAGATGGCTGAACAAGAAGCTCTCTATGACAGTTATGATAGTGAAGAGGGTAAAGCAGAATTTGCATGATTGGAGCAGTATATTGAAACTACCAGAGCAGACCACAAAGAGCCAGAGGTGGAGGAGGCTGAGGATGAGGAAGGGGACCTAGGACAGGGAAGCCAACCTTAACATCAATCCCATACAGCAACTACTCAACCACTTCCAACTCTACCTCCAGTACCTGAATTTGAACCTCTGACTCAGCAAAGGCATAATCGAGTAGCATGCTATCTACCTGAGTTCAATCTAAATGCAAGCACATTGGAGTATTTTCAGCTCTTCTTTGATGACTCCATATTTCAACAGCTTGCAGAGAATACCAACCATTATGCTTCCTCAAAGCGTGCAGGAAATGCTGGATCATGTCCATGGATATCGAGCTCCCCAGCTGAGTTGAAAATATTTTTTGAGATTATTGTCTATATGGTTGTGTTTCTATCCTCTTAGGTTTCTGACTATTGGAAGCATGATGATAGCTTCCCACACCATCCAATTAGAATGTATCTTGCTCAAAATCATTTTGAGCAATTAAAGTGATATTTTCATATTTCTCCTCCTTACCGGCACCTTCCACGAGCTCAATGGTATGAGAAATTTCAGCCCTTAGCCAATCTATTAGCTACAAAATACCAATCCTTATTGGTACCTGTGAGTGAGGTAGCTGTAGATGAAAGGATGATCCAGTTTACTGGAAGGTCAGTTCATGCTATACTAATTAGAGGAAAGCCAATTCCTCAAGGCTATAAAGTGTTAGCCTTATGCGATCATGGCTATGCATGTTCTTGTCTGTTTACAAGCTATACATAATCTTTTGCTGAGTTGAATTCCCATCTTTATTCCAGGCCACTTAAACTCAGTGCTACCTCATGCACTGTTTACTAACTTACATGTACCCTACCATTTAACCGATTCTTTTTTACCATATATATAGATAACTACTTTATCAATATCTTGCTCTTCAAAGTACTTAGTGATCAAGGTATTGGGGCATGTAGCACCTCTCATCCAACCTCCACTGAGTATCCCAAAGAATTTAAATTTGGCACAAGAAAACCCACCTTTCCACTTAATACTATTAGTGGATTGACACAGCATGAGGTTTTGGTCTGCCTCTGGCAAGATAATAATTTTGTCTGGTTTATGAGTACGGTACATACTATTAGTCGAAGGCCAGAGAACTACACAGAGAAGCAGCATCATTGACCACATATCATGAACTTAAACCATGAAAATATCCTTCACTTCTTTGGAGACCAGCTATTCACTACACTTCCTACACCCAAAATTGCGATTGATTATAATAACTATATGAATGCAGTGGATCTGGCTGATCAATACTGAAGCTACTATGCTATACAACTACAAGTTAGTTGAGTTTGGATGCCAGTATTCTTCTGGCTTCTGAACACAGGTGTCTTTAATACCTGGACACTTGTGAAGATCCTAACTACTTCCTGTGCCTCACCCTTCACTGCACAGCTATATCTCCAAAATCATTGCAATTTTTAGATTCAGCTGACTCATGCCTTAACCTTTTCTGGTTATCGAAGCCTCAGTCCTACTCGAGCAGTGGAGCTGGAAGTGCTAGTTTCTCCTGCTCCTATCCCTCCTCCAAATAGGTATCATTGTCCCGGAACAATACCTCTAGGCAATAACCACTTGAATTGCTGTAGTGGTATATATTCTTCCTCTCCCTATTGCTATTTACAGTTACATGGTATGGTTATAAGAACAGGAATAACTGGACTAAATGCTAGAATGTTGGCATTGCCTTTGCTAGTTTTCTTTTTTTTTTCTTTTTTTTTTTTATCTGTTTTTATTTTTATTTAATGTACAAAAAATCCGCATGCAGCCTGCAGGGCTATTGCGTAAAAGAACCTCCAACCCAGGCCAGGCCCCGGAAAGCTATAGAAAAACCATGGTCCAAAGACCTGGTCAAAAAAAACTATCCTAACAAGCAACCACTCCTGTGAACTACAAAGATATAAAATCACACCAAAATTGCCCAGTAACTAGGAAAACCAAAATCCCGACAGTGCACCTAACAAAGAAATCCTAAAACCCAAAACCTAAGGAAAACCAAACTGACAATGTTGCAGCCAGCCTCAGCAAAAGTTGGATAATTGTACTGGTGGGCATATAGCCTGAGCCAGGGAGTCGAGAGGGAGCCAGGCACTTGATAGGGGCATGGCAGAAGCAAGGAACCCCAGAAACCCACCTGAATAGAGGGGGTGGAGTTGGCAGTATAATGGTGCCAGCCGAGGAGAGGATAGGTGGTAGTAAGGTACCAGCTGGAGTAGATTCAAAGCTGACTGACCGTATTACCGTGTCTCTCATGTAGTCCCTTGTGATATGAGAGATGGCATCACTTCTGGAGGGGATATCAGTGGCAGGAAGGCATCAGTGGGGGTGGATTGGGGGGCAGTAGGGTGCTAGCTGATCATCTGGAGCAGGGGAGGTTTAAGAGGGGAGTGTTCACTCAGCGGGACATACTATCAGTTATCCCGTTCGTGTCTGAAAAGGCAGCCTCTTGTGAAAAAGGAGAATGGAGAAATCGACCATGGTCTGTTGAAAAGTTTCCTCCTACTGCTAACTGTGTTCCTGGCCATCTGTAGAAAGACCGAATGAAAAAACCCAACCATAGAAATTGCTAAGCGAGGTGAAGCAAAAGCAGGGTAAGGGAAGTAACCAACATCATGAGATGCTGGGAGGGAGGAAAGAACATCCTCAGGAGGGTAGACCTCAAGAGGGAAGCAAGAAGGGGATGCTGAAATGCAAACAGAAGATGGAAAGTGTTGCTCCTGACCCCCGCTAGGTAGAGGGGAGGATGGAAAGAGTGGTGATGATTTTACTTGCAGTTGTGGTGTTGAGTCGTTCCCAAATAGGAAATAAATTTCAATGGCTGGAGGTGTAGCGGAGACAGAAGATGCATTGCCTTTGCTAGTAAGTTCCAGTACTTGTACACTTTTTTTTTTTAACTCAATAGCTAAAGTGATGACTGGTTCTAGGGTCTCCCTCCCCTATACAAGAGAGGCAATTTTGAACATCTTAGCATCGGGTTGAATTATTCTAGTTCTTACTGTATCCTGAGTCTCTGTTCCCCAGAAACCTTAAACCCAAACTCAAACCCCAGATTCAAAGACTTACATCAGCTAACACTTATGTTTTTTGAATCAAGCATATGTGGCAAAACATACGAAGCTTCCACTATCAAGAAACCTTCCTGGAAAGCACACTCTGATTAGGGATGAGGGAAGAAAGCAGTTTCATTGTTTCTTTTGTCACTATGTAAAGCAGGGGCAAAATTTGTCAGACAGTATACCACAGAAGCTGAAAGTCCAAGAGAAAAAAAAAGATTTCATATCTTTTTTATGCTCACATTGTAAAGTCCCTCTTTGTAAGGACTATTATTTTACCTTATTTCATGAAAGCTAGTTCAATGAATAGTTGTCAACAATACAAAGTCTCCTGCCTCAATTCAGTTGGTCATGCCTATACTTCCTGTGATATTATTTTGTTTTGATATTATTTTGTCACCTCCTAACTTATCTAATACACCTGCAGAACTCTGATCTTTTCTAGATTGAGTATGACACAACATTTTAGATCTACCCTAGTATGTGGCTGATACCCTTAGTGAAAACGAGGAAATCAAACAAAGGGATAGTCCACACACTCTGACACAATCCAAATTAGTTGTACTACAAACTCTAGAGCAAGTTCAATATCTCATTAAGCACCTTATACCAAATGATTAATTGTATAAGCGCTCCCCATCTAAGCCAACATCCACACCACAGCTACTACCAAATGATCAGCCTCACTATTCAACAGCTGTTCATAGCAGCAGCAACAGCCAACTCTCATAACCATTACCTCTCTTTATTTATGGTGGCCAAGTTGGTGGGAGTAAGAATTAGTGCCCGGGTTCTTTGCTATATATTTTCCAGTGAAGGGTATCATCATCAGGTTGCCCAAGTTAAGCCATTTCTCTCTCCTCCTGGTAAGGTGAAATAGAAGGCATGGGTAGAGCAATTTAGAGACTGGAATATCGGTGATTGGGTAGATGTCATCTAGTCAGATAAATGTTCCATGTATATTGGGGATGTTTCTGGAACCATTTGGGTAACATGCAGACCGGGTGAGGGGTACCTTGAAGATTGCCTTGTCCCAAAATTCGCTAAGCAAACAACGATCATGATTTGGAGTTGCACCTATTGTGACCTCAAAGGACTGCTAGTTATTTGGCATCTTGCCAACTGGGGGAGAATCAATGGCCCTACCTATATCAACAAGATTATTTGCTGCCACCTTTACCCTTGATGGACTCACCTACTGTAATATGTATACATGTTCCAGCAACTGTATACTGGTTACGCTTATGTTTTCCTTTATTATGTTATTTTGTTTGTTCTTGCTTTGCTTGATTGATTGTTTCACTACCAGTATCACTAGGATTCTGGTAACATGTTATATTTGCTTTAGTTATGCTTTTGTACCAGCAAGGTTTTACCCTAAGGATTCCAAGGGAAGGAATGGTCATGTATACCAGCGGTAGAGATAAGTCTTGGGTGAAGGATTGCCTTGGGCTTTCACGATTCCAGTAGGATCATAAGATTCCAGTAGTGTGTACTAACTGGTAATGACAGTGGTTGTGGGTTTTCAGGAACCTCTATCTTGGGTGGAGGAAATCATGTATTTAAGACAGGCTTCCTGACTAAGAGGAAACACCAGACTTCAGACAGAACCTAGATAAGAAATATACTTAGTTGAATGGCGATTCTCTTACTCCCTTTTCCCTTCACTTCTTCTAAGACCTTCTTGTCTTTCCCTCTCTAGTCTCCCATAGGAATCGAATAATAGCTGGCCTACTGCCAATCCCTATTGTATTAGTTCATACAGGTTACTACCTGTTACATTTATTTCATCTCAGCAGGTAAGTTAACCCTCTGCAGGTACTCAAAGGTTCTCAGGACAAGAACACTAGGTAGGATTGATCACCCTTCCTGTATCTTGATAGCTAGTTGGAAGCAGGAGCAGCAGGGAAAGATACTCCTGGCTCAGGTGCTACATTCACAATTTCAGAATAAAGCGGTCATTGAAGGACCTGGTCCAGAAGGATATCCAGACCACCACACAGGCTGGTCTTCCCCCAGACCCCCTAGCAACTGCCAGCACCTCAGACTCAGAAACTGAAGCTTCAGCACAAGCTGGAAGTGCCCTACAAGAAGAGGACCTTGACTCTGATCCAGCGGAGGACCTAACTGTAGAACAAATCCTCCAGCGAGCAGCAAGAGGTCCCAGTCCAGAAACAAGACACAGATCCGGAAGCCTCTTTGGAGTAGTCTTTCGAAGCAGAGTCCAATCTCAGAGAGCAAGCCAAGTGGTAAGCCAGTCAGCATCTAGAGAGTGAACTCTACTTCCAGGAGCATTCCCAGAATCCCCAGCCAAACCAGCCAAACTCAAGACACTCAAAGGCAAAGGCAAGCAACCAGAAGGTTCAAGACCCATGGAAGACCCAACATCACCACCAGGAGGAGCAGGAATGGGTGACGCGGTACAAAGACCTGCTGATGAAGCAGCACAAAGGCCAAAAATCAAATGGCCCCAACCATCAAAGTTCAGTGGGGAAGAAGATGACCTCAAACCAAACGGACTCAAGAAATGGCTCCGAGAAGTAAAGAAGTACCTCTCAAAGCATAACATCAATGATGATATGCAAGATGTGGTTGATTACTATGGAGCCTATACTGAGAAGCGAGCACACAATGCATACATGATACTACTTGATGAGTATGACGATACACCTAACCTTGAGACCTTTCGAAACTGATTCAAGCAACTCTTCAAAACTTCTACAAGTACAGATGACCTATACCAGCAATGGCAGAAGGTATTGCAAACTATGGGAGGAAAACAAGCTAGGATATAGAAGATTGCTGGAGAACTAGAAGTCCTAAGAGCTACCCTCCCAAGAGAATCCGTATCAGACTACACACAAAGGCAACAGTTCTTAGATGCAATAGATTCTCACCTCAGAAGGGATATTGAACTGCAGATCTGGGAAACAGATACCTGGACTCAAATTGCACAGATCACAGAAAGGTATGATGCAACTATGTACAAAGCCAGGGGCTATGGCAGCAGCAGCAGCCCATCCACTAACAAGTTGAACAAACCGAAGAAAGATTATCAACCTTTACAAGTATCGAGCAGCAAGGCAGAAGGAAAAGGCAAGGCACCAGCCAAGAAGACAACTTACACAAAGAAAAAGAAACCTAGCAAGAAGGAAATGGATCAACAGAAAAAGGAAGGAGCCTGCTTCCACTGTGGGGAAGGTAGACATATGGCAAATGAATGTCCCAAGAAAGAAGTTAAAACCAACTATGTCAGGATCACAGAGGACGATACTGAGGGCAGTGATGAGGAATATGAGTTAGAGAGTAACTCAACACAAGAGGTGGATGGGCAAGACATCATAAGGACCTACAAGACAACTGTTGTGGTACCCAATAACCCTGGCGTATATTTCCAAGCTCTCGAATTCAACATACTAGTGAATGGCAAAGAAGCAAGAGTGCTAGCAGATACAGGAACCATCAACAGAAGCTTGATAAGCAACCAATTTGTCACCATACACAACATCCCTTACTAGCCTCAAAGGTGCCCTGTCACTCGAGAAATGGCAGTCAAGGGGTCAAGATCAAGCAGTAATTACAACAGTACCGTCGATATTCAGATAGGAAAGATGAAGATACTGAAAATCGAGATGATGGTTGCACCAGTATCAGACTATAATATCCTACTAAGTATGGATGACCTTGTCAAACTCAGAGCAATGATAGAGTGCAGGAAAAACAGCCTATACTTCCCTGACCACAAAGTGAGAGTAAACTGTAATGGATAGTCTACTCAGCTCAGATCTGTGATGGCAAAAGCAGAAAAGGCACCAGATTTCCTAATGATGTTCCCTAAGGTATTTGTGAAAGAAGTACCTACCACCATGCCACCAAAAAGGAACATAGACCACTGGATCAACGTAAAGAATCTCAACCTTTACCCAAAAATGCCAAACTACAAGACACCGGAAAAGCTCCAACCATCATTCAAAGCATATATCAAGAAGCAACAAAAAGCAGGAGTTATTTACAGAGCAGAAGCACCCAGTGGATCAAGTATGTTTGTGCAAGGCAAACCAAATGGTGGTATAAGACTACTAGCAGACCTGCGGTAAAGGAACCTAAACACAATCAAGGACCACTCACCGATACCCAACCAGCAGGTAATAATTAATGCAGTGGGAAGAGCAAAATATAAAAGCAAAATTGACCTCAGCGATGCCTATTTTCAGACCAGAGTTCACCCAGATGATGAGAAATACAACACTATGAAGACACCCTTTGGACCATTTGTATACAGAGTAATGCTGCAAGGAGATACAATCACTCCAGCCACCTTTATGAGGGTTATGGAAGACACCCTCTCAGATGAACTGGGCATTTTCGTTTGGGTTTATATTGATGATATCTTTATATTTAGCAACACATACCAGGACCATGTGGAACATATCAAAATGGTCTGCAGTAAGCTAGAGCAGGCGAAGCTATATGCAATCCTGAAAAAGAGCATCTTCTTTGCAAAGGAACTGGATATATTGGGCCACATAATCGATGACAATGGCCTACATCCAGCACCGGAAAAAATAAGGACTGTTAAGTACTGGACCAGACTAAAGAATAAGAAAGACCTTCAGCGATTTAATAGAATGGTTAATTATATCTCACAGTTCCTACCCCACATTGCTACCATTACTACTCCACTTACAGCACTTATTGGCAATGCAGAATGGCTTTGGACTGACCTGTAGGAAGCTGCATTCCAAGCAGTTAAAAAGGCAGCAGAAGAACACCAGGTCTTGTGGCCGATTGATTATTACAAACCAGATATGATATGGCTGTTTACTGATGTATCTCCCACCAGAACTGGTGCATAGGTAGGACAAGTGTAACATGTATACATATTCCAGCAACTGTATACTGGTTGTGCTTATGTTTTCCTTTATTATATTTTTTCGTTTGTTCTTGCTTTGCTTGATTGATTGTGTCACTACCGGTATCACTAAGATTCCGGTAACATGTTATGTTTGTTTTAGTTATACTTTTGTATCTGCAAGGTTTTTCCCTAGGCATTCCAAGGGAAGGAATGGTCATGTATACCAGCGGTAGAGATAAGGCTTGGGTGAAGGATTGCCTTGCGCTTTCAGGATTCCAGTAGGATCAAAAGATTCCGGTAGTGTGCACTTACCGGTAATGACAGTAGTTGCAGGTTTTCGGGAACCTCTACCTTGGGTGGAGGAAATCATGTATTTAAGACAGGCTTCCTGACTAGCAGGAAATACCAGACTTCAGACAGAACCTAGATAAGAAATATACTTGGTTGAACCGCGATTCTCTTGCTCCCTTTTCCTTGCAATTCTTCTAAGACCTTCTTGTCTTTCCCTCTCTAGTCTCCCTTAGCAATCGAATGATAGTGGGCCTACCGCTGATCCCTATTGTATTAGTTCATACAGGTTACCACCTGTTACATTTCTTTCACCTCAGCAGGTAAGTTGACCCTCTGCAGGTACTCACAGGTTCTCAGGATGAGAACACCAGGTAGGATTGATCACCCTTCCTATATCTTGATAACTAGTTAGCAGCAGGAGCAGCAAGGACAGACACTCCCAACTCTGGTGCTAGATTCACAATTTTAGAACAAAGTTATCATCGAAGGACCGGGTCCGAAAGGATATCCAGACCACCACATAGGCTAGGATTCCCCCAGAACCCCTTAGCAACTGACAGAAGCTCAGACTCAGAAACCGAAGCTTCAGCACAAGCTGGAAGTGCCCTACAACCAGAAGACCTTGACTCCGACCCAGAAGAGGACCAAACGGTAGAACAGATCCTCCAGCGAGCAGCAAGAGGTCTCAGCCCAGAAACAAGACACAGATCCGGAAGCTTCTTTAGAGCAGCCTTTGGAAGAAGAGTCCAATCCTAGACAGCAAGCCAAGCAGTAAGCCAGTCAGCATCCAGAGAGCGAACTCCACTTCCAGGAGCATTCTCGGAATCCCCAGCCAAACCAGCCCAACCCGAGACACCCAAAGGCAAGGGCAACCAGCCAGAAGGCTCAAGACCCCTGGACAACCCAGCATCACTACCAGGAGGAGCAGAAATGGGCGACGCAGCACAAAGACCTGGTGACGAAGCAGCACAAAGGTCAAAAATTAAATGGCCTCAACCATCAATGTTCAGTGAGGAAGGGGATGACCTCAAACCAAACGGACTCAAGAAATGACTCAGAGAAGTAAAGAAGTACCTCTCAAAGCATAATATCAATGACGATACCCAAGATGTGGTTGATTACTATGGAGCCTATACTGAGAAGTGAGCATACAATGCATACATGACACTACTTGATGAGCATGATGATACACCTAACCTTGAGACCTTTCGAAACCGATTCAAGCAACTCTTCGAAGTCTCTACAAATACAGATGACCTATACCAGCAATGGCAGAAGGTATCGCAAACTACGGGAGAAAAACCAGCAACAATATCAAAACTTGCTGGAGAATTAGAAGACCTAAGAGCTACCCTCCCAAGAGAATCTGTATCAGACTACACACAAAGAAAACAGTTCTTAGATCCAATGGATTCTCGCCTCAGAAGAAATGTTGAACCCCAGATCAGGGAAACAGATACCTGGACTCAGATTGTACAGATCGCAGAAAGGTATGATGCAACTATGTACAAAACCGGAGGCTATGGTACCAGCGGCAGCCCATCCACCAACAAGTCAAATAAACCAAAGAAAGACTATCAACCTGCACAAACATCGAGCAGCAAAGCAGCAGGAAAAGGCAAGGCACCAGTGAAGAGGATAGCTTATACAAAGAATAAGAAACCTAGCAAAAAGGAAATGGATCGATGGAAAAAGGAAGGAGCCTGCTTCTACTGTGGGGAAGGTAGACATATGGCAAATGAATGGCCCAAGAAAGAAGTCAAAATCAAACATGTCATGATCACAGAGGATGATACCAACAGCAGCAATGAGGAGTATGAGTTAGAAAGTGACTCAACACAAGAACTGGACAGACAAGACACTATAAGGACCTACGAGACTACTGTTGGAACACCTGAGGACCCTGGCGCACCCTTCCAAGCCCTCGAATTCAACATGCTAGTGAATGGCAAACAAGCAAGAGTACTAGCAGATACAGGAACTATCAGTAGAAGCTTGATAAGCAACCAATTTGTCACCACACACAACATCCTTTACCAGCCTCGAAAGTACCCTGTCCCTCTAACAATGGCAGTCAAGGGGTCAAGATCAAGCAGTAATTACAACAGTACTGTCAATATTCAGATAGGGAAGATGAAGATACCGAGAATCGAGATGATGGTCACACCAGTATCAGACTATGATGTCCTACTGAGTATGGATGACCTTGTCAAACTTGGTGCAATGATAGACTGCAGGAAAAACAGCCTATACTTCCCTGACTACAAAGTGACAGTAAACTGTAATGGACAGTCTACTCAGCCCAGATCTGCGATGGTAAAAGCAGAAAAGGCACTGGACTTCCTAACAATGTTCCCTAAGGTATTTGTCACAGAGGTACCTACTACCATGCCACCAAGAAGGAACATAGACCACTGGATCCGCCTAAAGGATCCCAACCTTTACCCAAAGATGCCAAACTACAAGACACTGGAAAAGCTCCCACCACCATTCAAAGCATGCATTAAGAAAAAACAAAAAGCAGGAGTTATTTACAGAGCAGAGGCACTCAGTGGATCGAGCATGTTTGTATAAGGCAAACCAAAGGGTGGCATAAGATGACTAGCAGACCTGCAGTAAAGGAATCTGAACACAATTAAGGACCACTCACCGATACCCAACCAGCAGGTAATAATCAATGCAGTTGGAAGAGCAAAATATAGAAGCAAAATAGACCTCAGCGATGCCTATTTTCAGACCAGAGTTCACCCAGATGATGAGAAATACAACACTATCAAGACACCTTTTGGAGTATTCGTATGCAGAGTAATGCTGCAAGGAGATACAAACGCCCCAGCCACATTTATGAGAGTTATGGAAGACACCCTCTCAGATGAACTAGGCATTTTCGTTTGGGTTTATATGGATGATATCCTTATATTTAGTGGCACATACCAGGACCATGGGGAACATATCAAAATGGTCTGCAGAAAGCTAGAGCAGGCAAAGCTGTATGCAAACCCCAAAAAGAGCATCTTCTTTGCAAAGGAACTGGATATATTGGGCCACATAATTGATAACAATAGCATACATCCAGCACCAGAAAAAATAAGGACTGTTAAGGACTGGACCAGACCAAAGAATAAGAAGGAACTTCAGCAATTTAATGGCATGGTTAATTATATCTCACAGTTCCTACCCCACATCACTACCATTACTGCACCACTTACAGCACTTACAGGCAATGTGGAATGGCTTTGGACTGACCTGCAGGAAGCTGCATTCCAGGCAGTTGAAAAGGTGGCAGAAGAACACCAGGTCTTGCGGCCGATTGATTATTCCAAACCAGATATGATATGGCTGTTTACCGATGCATCTCCCACCGGAACTGGCACATGGGTAGGACAAGGACCAACCAGGGAAGAGGCTAGACTGGCAGCATTCTATAGCCAGAAATTAAGACCATCCCAAAGCAACTATCCCACACATCAACAGGAGGCTCTTGCAATCGTTGAGGCTGTGGAAGCCTTTGCACACCTGTTGTCACACACCAAATTCACTATAGTTACAGACCATGAAAGTCTAACTAAACTTATGACCCAAAAGAACCTAAGCAACCGGCAGCAAAGATGGCTAATGCACCTTACCCGCTTGGAATTTTCTATTCAATCTATGCCAGGAGCGAAGAATTTCTTAGCAGACTACCTATCGAGAATTCATGAGGATAGTGCTTCACCTTATGATATAATCCTCCAAGATCCTACTTCTGAAAACCATGATACCCAGATCACACCAAACACTAAAGCATCAGAAACCTACACCAACAATACCTCTTCAGCATCCTACAGCTTAGAATCTGATAATGACATGTACTCCTCAGCAGCAAGCCAACACTCTCCAACCCTCACCATACGAGATTCAATACTCAGGGCCAGCCCTGATTATATGTTGAATACCATTCAAGCCAATGCAGTTACACGATCCCAGAAATGAAAGGACAGCAACAGAAGCCCTCCCAGGAGCGAGGCCAGCACTGATAGTTCCATCACCAAAGGCAACTCCTGAGAAGATGAGGTCACACTCCCCAAACTATCCAGAAAGAAAGCAGCACATGCGGCATCCACCTGGACTGCATGCTATGATGATGAATGCGAAGTACACAAATCTGATAAGGAAGGAGCGAATTACTTTCCCAGGGATCCCAAGAAACAAAAGCAAAGTAAGAAGGACAAGGGAAAGAAACCTGCAAGCGAAATCATTTCCTCCTCACCAGCAAGCACCCCTCCACTCACCACATGGCCTTCTCCCTCTCTCCCCCATCCCCCTCCCAGATTCATAGCAGACTAGGAAAGGTTTGTGGATAAATTGATACTAGATCAGTTGCCAGACACCTGCCCAGCTTCCTCTTCTTCACACCTCTATAGCGAACCTTTCTGGAGTAACAAGGAAACCGAAAAAGTAAACACCTTCTTAGGTACGATCCACACAAAGCTCATGGGCGATTTCTGCCCTAAGGTCATTGCAGCACTTAAGCTTGACCCCCTCTTTGCCAGAGTCCAGGAGACTGGTAACAAACTACACTATTCCGTTCAGGATGGCCTTCTTATTGCACAGAATACCAACAGGTATTCTAAACTTTATATCCCTGTGGGACCTTTAGAAAGTGGAGTATCGCTTTGGAATTTTATTCTCAAAACAGTTCATGAAGGCCTTGGGCATTTCTCAGCCCATAAAAGCTACCAATATGCAGCCTGTTTCTTTTGGTGGCCACAGATGCGGCAGGATTTCATGGACTATTGTCACTCCTGTGACCAATGTCAGATGAACAATGAACCAACTACCCTCCCAGCAGGACGGTCCCTCACACTCCCAGAGCCAAACGAGGCATACCAGTCCTTGGCTATCGATTTTACTGGACCCTTCACCAAATCAAACAAATACAATACTATCATGGTTATCATGGACCGGTTTACATCTTATACCCACCTTGTCCCTCCCGGAGACCTTGCCCCCTCTGAGAAGACATTCAAAAAGCTTCAAAGACAATCTTTGATGTTTATGGCCTTCCACTAAGCATAATACTTGACCAGGACTCTCGGTTTACCTCCAGGTTTTGGTCTCAAATGATGAAATCATTCGGAATTCAGGTCTGGATGGCCACCCTATACCATCACCAAACCAACAGCTAAGTGGAGCACCGGATTTGTACCCTTAAACAGATGATGAGGAACTTTATCAACAAAAGGCAGAACCACTGGTCCCAAGTACTCCCCTCCATTGCGGCAGCTATTAATGGCGCACCCCATAAATCATTGGGTATCTCACCCTACCAGGCCCTCTATGGACAGCTATGGAAAATCTTTAACCCAGTCCAACGATCAGTTAGCAAGGTACCAGCTGTCGATGAAATATTGAATACCCATGAAGCAACAAGAATGGAAGTAGATATGACGTGGAAGCACGCCACATTCAGGCAAACAGTACAAGCAGACAAGTGGCACAAACCCCAGAAACACCCCTTCATGATTGGGACCAGAGTATTGGTTAGAGGGCGGCCCTACACCTCTAAAACTGTACAATCGAGGAAGCTAGAACCCAGATGGTTTGGACCATTCAAGGTACTGGAACATGACGTCTATACTGACAATTACAAGCTTGAATTGCCCTGGCGAATGGAGCGACAGAAACCCTTCTTCCATGTATACTCTCTCAAGGAATACCTGGAAAATGACCCAAATAGATTCGCATCTCAAAGGATGGACAGGCTGGCACCTATCATGATTGACAATGCAGAAGAATGGGAAGCAGAACAGATACTTGACCACAGATGCCAGAACAATAGGGAGGAATTCCTGATACACTGGAAAGGATATGAAAGAACTGACGACTCTTGGGAACCCATTGAGAACTTGGAGAGCTCCTTGGAAATCATCTAAGAATACTGGACTACAAACCACCCGGTGGCCCCCCTACCTTAGATCAATTCACACTATGTTAGAATGGTTTGGGAACCACTGGAAGTATCAGAGACTCCCTGTGCAGCTGGACCTGTACCTGACCAATTTTGGGAACCTTATAACAATGAGGAATATGACTCTAGCTATTCAGAGTTTGACTACTTCAGTACCGATGATGATGCCCTGCTTTGGCACATGGATGGGGACGAGCAGGAGGACTTGGAATAGAGTATGTGGTGTTTTAGATTGGGGGAATGTAACATGTGTACATGTTCCGGCAACTGTATACTAGTTATGCTTATGTTTTCCTTGTTTATATTATTTCGTTTGTTCTTGCTTTGCTTGATTGATTGTTTCACTACCAGTATCACTAGGATTCCGGTAACATGTTATGTTTGTTTTAGTTATGCTTTGGTACTGGCAAGGTTTTGCCCTAGGGATTCCAAGGGAATGAATGGTCATGTATACCGGCGGTAGAGATAAGGCTGGGGTGAAGGATTGCCTTGGGCTTTCAGGATTCCAGTAGGATCACAAGATTCTGGTAGTGTTTACTTACTGGTAATGATAGTGGTTGCAGGTTTTCGAGAACCTCTACCTTGGGTGGAGGAAATCATGTATTTAAGACAGGCTTCCTGACTAGCAGGAAACGCCAGACTTCAGACAGAACCTAGATAAGAAATATACTTGGTTGAATGGCGATTCTCTTCCTCCCTTTCCCCTTCGCTTCTTCTAAGACCTTCTTCTCTTTCCTTCTCTAGTCTCCCTTAGGAATCAAATGATAGCCGGCCTACCACCAATCCCTATTGTATTAGTTCATACAGGTTACCACCTGTTACAAGAAGGAGCAACCAGGGAAGAGGCTAGACCAGCAGCATTCCATAGCCGGAAATTAACACCATCCCAAAGCAACTATCCCACATATCAACAGGAGGCTCTTGCAATCATTGAGGCTGTGGAAGCCTTTGCACACCTGTTGTCACACACCAAATTCACTATAGTTACCGACCATGAAAGTCTAACTAAACTTATGACCCAAAAGGATCTAAGCAACTGGCAGCAAAGATGGCTAATGCACCTTAGCCACTTTGATTTCTTTATCCAATATATGCTAGGAGCAAAGAATTTCTTAGCAGACTACCTATTGAGAATTCATGAAGATGGATCTTTACCTTATGATATAATCCTCCAAGATCCTCCCACCGAAAACCACAATACCCAGATCGCACCAAACATTAAAGCCTCAGAAATCCGTACCAACGACACCTCCTTAGCATCCTATAGCTTAGAATCTGATACCAACATGTACTCCTCAGTGGCAAGCCGACACTCTCTAACCCTCACCACATGAGATTCAATACTCAGGGCCAGCCCTGATTATATGTTGAACACCATTCAAGCCAATGCAGTTACTCGATCCCAGAACCGAAAGAATAGCAACAGAAACCATCCCAGGAGCAAGGCCAGCACTGATAGTTCCATCACTAAAGGCAACACCTGGGGGGATGAAGTCACACTTCCCAAGCTGTCCAAAAGGTAGCAGCACACATGGCGACCTCCTGGACAGCATGCTATAATGATGAATGCAAAATACACAAATCCGATAAGGACGGAGCGAGTTACTTTCCTCAGGATCCCATGAAGCGAAAGCAAAGTAAGAAGAACAAGGGAAAGAAATCTGCAAGCGCAATCATTTCCTCCTCACCTGCGAGCACTGCCCCACTCACCACGTGGCCTTCTCCCTCTCTCCCCCATCCTCCTCCCAGATTCATAGCAGACTAGGAAAGGTTAGCACATAAATTGATACTTGATCAGTTACCAAATGCCTCCCCAGCTTCCTCTTCTTCACCCCTCCATAGCGAACCTTTCTGGAGTAACCAGGAAACCAAAAAAGTAAACACCTTCTTAGGTATGATCCACCCAACACTCATGGGCGATTTTAGCCTCCAGGTCATTGCAGCACTTAAGCTTGACCCCCTCTTTGCTGGAGTTCAGGAGACCATCAACAAACTACACTATTCCATTCAAGATGGCCTACTTATTGCGCAGAATACCAATGGGTATTCTAACCTCTATATCCCTGTGGGAACTTTGGAAAGGGGAGTATCTCTTCAGGATTTTATTCCCAAAACAGTTCATGAAGGCCTTGGGCATTCCTTAGCCCATAAAAGCTACCAATATGTGGCCTGTTTCTTTTGGTGGCCACAGATGTGGCAGGATTTCATGGCCTATTGTCATTCCTGTGACCAATGTCAGATCAATAATAAACCAACTAACCTCCCAGCAGGATGATCCCTCACACTCCCAGAGCCAGATGAGGCATACCAGTCCTTGGCTATCGATTTTGCTGGACCCTTTAACAAGTCAAATAAATACAATACTACCATGGTTATCATGGACTGGTTTTCCTCTTATACCCACCTTGTCCCTCTTGGAGACCTTGCCACCTCCGAAAAGACATTCAAAAAGCTTCAAAGTACCATCTTTGATGTTCATGGCCTTCCACTCAGCATAATACTCGACCAGGACTCTCAGTTTACCTCTAAGTTTTGGTCTCAAATGATGAAATCATTGGGAATTTAGGTCTGGATGGCCACCCAATACCATCACCAAACCAATGGCCAAGTGGAGCACAGGATTCGTACCCTTAAACAGATGATGAGGAACTTTATCAACAAAAGGCAGAACAACAGGTCCCAAGTGCTCCCCTCCATAGTGGCAGCTATGAATAGCGCACCCCATGAATCCTTGGGTATCTCCCCTTACCAGGCTCTCTATGGACAGCTATGGAAGATCTTTAACCCAGTCCAACAATCAGCCAGTAAGGTACCAGCTGTCAATGAAATATTGAATACCCATGAAGCAACAAGAATGGAAGTAGATATAGTGTGGAAGCATACCACATTCAGGCAAACAGTACAAGCAGACAAGCAGTGCAAACCCCTGAGACGCCCCTTCAAGATTGGAATGAGAGTATTGGTTAGAGGACGGCCCTACACCTCTACACTTGGATGATTGAGGAAGCTAGAACCTAGATGGTTTGGACCATTCAAGATATTGGAACATGATGTCTATACTGAAAATTACAAGCTTGAATTGCCCCAGTGAATGGAGCAGCAGAAACCTTTCTTCCACATATCTTCCCTCAAGGAATACCTCGAAAATGACCCAAATAGATTCGCATCTTCAAGGATGGACAGTCCAGCACCTATTATCATTGACAATGCAGAAGAATAGGAAGCGGAACAGATCCTCGACTACAGATGCCAGAACAACAGGGACGAATTCCTGGTGCACTGGAAAGGATATGAAAGGACTGATGACTCTTGGGAACCCATCGAGAACTTGGAGAACTCCTTGGAAATCATCCAAGAATACTGGACTACAAACCACCCAGCAGCCCCCTAACCTAAGATCAATTCACATAATGTTAGAACAGTTTGGGAACCAATGGAAGTGTCGGAGACTCCCTGTGCAGCTAGACCTGTACCTGATGAATTTTGGGAACCTTATGACAATGAGGAATATGACTCTAGCTATTCGGAGTTTGACTACTTCAGTACCAATGATGACTCCCTCCTTTGGCACATAGATAGGAACGGGCAGGAGGACTTGGAATAGAGTATGTGGTGATTTAGATTGGGGGAATGTAACATGTGTACATGTTCTGTAAACTGTATACTGGTTACACTTATATTTTTCCTTGTTATGTCATTTCATTTCTTCTTGCTTTGATTGATTGATTGTTTCACTACCGGTATCACTAGGATTCCAGTAACATGTTATGTTTATTTTAGTTATGCTTTTGTACCAGCAAGGTTTTACTCTAGGGATTCCACGAGAAGGAATAGTCATGTATACCGGCGGTAGAGATAAGGCTTGGTTGAAGGATTGTGTTGGGCTTTCAGGATTCCAGTAGGATCACAAGATTCTGGTAGTGTGCACTTACCGGTAATGACAGTGGTTGAGGGTTTTCAGGAACCTCTATCTTGGGTGGAGGAAATCATATATTTAAGACAGGCTTCCTGACTAGCAGGAAATACCAGACTTCAGACAGAATCTAGATAAGAAATATACTTGGTTGAACAGCGATTCTCTTGCTCCCTTTTCTCTTTGCTTCTTCTAAGACCTTCCTGTTTTTCCCTCTCTAGTCTCCCTTAGGAATTGAATGATAGCTGGCCTACCACCGATCCCTATTGTATTAGTTCATACAGGTTACCACCTGTTACACCTAGAACACCAACAATTAACAAATTCAGGCTACATTTACTTTCAACATGATGGAGCACCAGCCCATCACTCAAAACATACCACTGCCACATTTGAGGAGCTGGGAATGGCTACATACCTATTTCTATGGCCACCTTGCTCCCCTGATATCTCACCAATTGACAGTATTTGGCATATTCTTAAATATCGAATACTACATCACAATCCCTGGCCCACAACTCCCCCTGAACTCTACACCACCATACAAGAGGAGTGGGATCAGATCACCTCCACTGAGATTCTTGATCTCACCACCTCTGTCCCTAATCATGTAGAAGACGTGCTTAGTAGCAATAGTGGGCATATGGCTTGGTAAGAGATATTCTGTTTTCTTAACTAATTTTTTTTTTTCACTAGTCTAGGTACTTGAGTAATTGGACTATATGCTAGGAGATTGATGCTTCTTTTCTTAGTAAGGTCTGGTACTCAGATAGGTCATTAAAAATTGGAAAATATGACCCTTGTCTCTATAGCAATTTGTATGGGATTATTGGAAGTACTCTTTAGGCTTTTACTAACCTCACCAAGTACCTAGTCTCATTGTTCAAGTTCTTACCACATTCCCTTTTGTTTCTTCCTTTTTTCTTTCTGTTTTTTTCTTTAAGAACAGTATTGTCATTCATCTGCTATCATGATGTATGTATTTTGGTTTGCTAAGTTGTTCTGCTAGTGATTTTTTGATACAGCCTTCTCATATCTAACCTATCTGTATTCTATATTGTTACTCTCTCAACTTTCTTATCTTTGGCTATCTTTTACTTTTATTTTTTTACTTAATCATTTTGATTTCTTCATTCTACTCTTACCCTCTTTATGCCTTTCCAGTCTCTTTTTTTTTTTTTTTGTCCATACTTATTCACCCAGACTGAAGCCAAATGGGTGCAATTACAATCCCTCTATATGCAGTTTGGCTTCTATCCTGCCACATGAGTGTCTTTTGTTCCATTCAGACTCTTCCACAAAATTGAATATCATATTATTTTCTTTTCTACATGCACTCCTATACTGTTAACCAAATTCCACTCCTTTACCTTATGGAAACAGTTTCAAGCTTTTAAGTGCTTGACAATATGACCTGAAACAGAATTATCTGAGGTTGAGTGAGATAGTTTTCTAGTTTTTAATTATCCTGGGTACACAGGCAGGAACAATAAATAGGAAGAGACTGAAATATATTTAGCTAGGAACTTCAGATAACTGCCCACAACTTCTTACTTAGGTTTCTATGCTAGTACTTAAACAATCCATACATATTCGTCAGTATTGAGCAGGAATCACAGCCAGTCACTTAGTGCAACATACTAATAGTCTAAGCTTCCCAACAACCAGATAGCTTTTCATCCATTGCCACATCGATCATGCCCCTATTCCCTGCTTTTCCCTACCACATTTTCCAATTTTTGCATCTATACCCAAGTACTGTAAAAGTGAATAATGACAAACACTTTTTCAATCATTGCATACCAACAACAAAAGCAACCACAGTCTGGAAATATTATATGTCCAATTCACACAGCCTCCCTACCCTACTCTTTTGCTGGAAACTGGTGAATAGCCAAGACCCACTGGAAGTGAATAAGTGAGTAGAGCCCCCAATCACAACCCCAAGTGGGGAATGCAAACTCACCCCCATCGAAGTGCAAACTTTCTATCATTCTGGTAAACTACAATCCCTTACCTTGTTTTCAAATCATCAACTTGGAGGGGGGGGCCAACACCGATAGAGTAATGTCAAAAGAGTAATTACCACTTGATACCAATAAGAGTATAGAGGCCACAGAGAAGCTACATTCCATATTAGTAATAAATAATCATGCAAAATAGCAAGGAAAATTCAGGCCATTCCGACATCATAAATAGTATTACAAGTATAGCCAAGTTGTGGTAACAGAGGTGAGGTAGAAATTGAGTTGATATTTTTCACATATGAGCCTGCTAATAAATACAGGTAGGAGCAACACCGTGGCTTGCCCTTGATCCCACCACTATAATACATTTTTCACAAAGTATAACAACAGTAGTTGTCTATATCCTACTATGACAACCCTCAACAATTATGAATCCATATGACAGCTGCAAAGAAGAAGCTGAATGGATTTTAGGTCATAGTATTAATGGCCCATAGGGCAACACCACTGAGCAAGCTGACTAAGAGGAAGAAAATGGGCAAGAAGACGAGCCTGTCCCAGAGCATGAGACAATAGAACCAAACTGTTCAAATAATATAAACTAATCTGGGGGCACTGGGGGCATATTGTCTCTTTTGCCAGTTTCTCAATTTATACCCTATCAACATACCTTATCTGAGCATTGCAGGAGAGTTGTCCTTCCACCTGAATTCTATAATAGGAGTAATAGTACACATACAAGCTATACTGATATCTTATCACCAGGAAGCTTCTTCAAACTGTTTTTTACACCCAATACCTTATCTGTACTTGTTCAAAATACCAATTTATATGCCTATGGAAAAGGTGATGGGGAGGAAGGACAAAGACTATAGAAAGATATCAAGGTTACTCATCTGAAGATTTGGATTAGAATTGTGATATATATGTGTTCATAGCCCAAAGAGTAATAGTATGCAGAATTTCTGGTGTTGTGATAATCACAGACCTATTCACCAGTAAGATATTTTACTGTAACTAGTTTTTTTTTTTTTTTTTATATCCATGTTCCATGCAGAAGAGGAGTAAATGTATATTAATATAGAAAATAAAATAACAACTTTTATGACCCTCCAAATGTTCGAACAAATCAAGTGCTACTTTCATATTCCTGAATCTATCCAATCACTTCCACGATATCAATGGTACCACAAACTTCTCCCCCTTACAGATGGGCTCCAGTATTGGTTCCAACAGTACCTCATGCTGGCCACAGCAGTAGCAGTTGATGAGATGATGATCCAATTTGTTGGGAGATCATTCCACTCAATTGCAATCCCTGGCAAGTCTATTCCTTTGGGCTATAAATTTTAGCTCTTGCTGAAACTGGATATACTTTTGGATTTCTTTTCACCTCCCATGTTGATTCTTTCTCTGACCAAAATGAGGTACCCAACTATAATAATCCAATCAAATTAAATCCTACATCACTGGCAGTCCTCAAATTGTGCCTTCAATTACCCTATTAGGAGCATCAATTTACTTTGTACTGTGACAACTATTTCTCCAATATTCCTCTATTTCAGGTTCTCTACAGTTATGGAATTAGTGCTTATGGGACAGCATATACCAATTCTGCTGAGTTTACTAGGATACTTAAAGTAGATGAGAAAAAAGTTACTCTGCCATGGGATACCTTATCTGCTGTTAAGGTTAGAGATGTGCTGGCTGTCCTCTGGCAGGACAATAACCTAGTTAGGCTTTGGACTACGGCACATAGCTGACAGCCAAATGATTGAAAAGATTAGTATCATCAATGACCATGAGAAACTCAATGCAACCAAACTACTGTACATACTATATGGGGGTCTCAAGCTCATCAAAACCTCTCGATTCCAGCTCTAACTGCAGGTTACAATGATAAGATGAGTAGAGTTGATATTGTAGATCAGTAATGAACCTATTATGCTACTCAACTATGAGTAGCTTAGAATTGGATGCCTTTATTTTTTTTGGCTTGTTGATACAACAATAATCAATTCCTACATTATCGCTCATGAACAACACCTCACTCACTGAGCCTATAAGAAACATCTTCATTGGAAATGGCATGAAGATCTTCCCTGGGAGTTAGTAATAGACGGTTTTTCTGAACTGAATCCAGAACATGCACAACAACGAGAAACCAATCCCTTTGCAGCACTAAATGGATCATCATGCTCTGGCACAACACTTACTGGAAACATGAAAACCAGTCAACAAAATGGATATGTATCCAAGTATTATGAACTACCAATCTGCCAAAAACAACAGGGAAAATATACTCCTCTTACAGCCCCTCATCAGAAGTGTTCATGATTGCCTTACTAAGCAACGGTACCTGGCTAAATGCCACCTCACCAAGTTGATCGTGACTGTACCTGCTACCTATTTTCACAACAGTGTCATGAAAATCTACCACCTCCTTTTAATAATTTACCCTTTCTCTGAATTTCCAATGGTTGATCGATCTGGATATACATCAAAAAAAAAAAGCGAAACCCAAAGACCACCCAAAGAGAAATGACCAATGTTGAAAGAGGCATAATCATTGGATTTTTCTACTACCTCTGGAATATTGCCCTTGTTGTTCAAATTATTGGATGGCTATGAACAACCATTAAAAGCTTCCTTGCTCATGCATGTGAGCATCTATCATTGGATAATCTTCCTCACCCCTGTCGCACACCCATTCTCAGCTAGTGACAGCATAACACAATCATCTGGGCAGCCAAATCCAACCGGAAAATGAAGAGATCAGATTTCAGGGATAAATATGCACCAGGTGTTTCTCTTTCTACTAGTTTGTATCCCCATGAGTGATAGGACATGATTCTCTAACAAATCTATAGTAGATAGAGTACTCAGAGAAGCCAATATCAAGAAATGGCTGGCCAAATTAAGACCAAAGCTCAAGCCTGAGCATATTGCTAAGAGACAGAAGTGGGCTACAGCTTATAAGGATTGGACAGCTGAGGATTTTGAGAGAGTCATCTGGAGTGATAAGTGTAGTGTGGAGAAATCCAAGGATGCAAGGCAGCAGTGGTTTTTCAGAGAACCTGGGAGGCAGTGGCTTGTAGAGTGCATCCACCCAAAGGAAAAGGATAAGGGTATTTTACTTATTGTATGGGGGTGCTTTTGGGGTAAGAGAAAAGGTCCTTGCGTTCCTATTACCCAAAATATCAACAAGACCAGCTATGTTAGACTCTTAAGAAGGTATCTTTTTCCTGAAATTCATCAAATGATTTCTTTTGGTATGCAACTTGAAGATATTCTTTTTCAGCAAGACAATACTCCTGTTCATAAGGCGTATACATCAGCAAAAATGTTATCTTGTGCCTGGTGCGTCCTGTGCATCTGATGCACAGGGTGCCCGTAATGATAACTGTTGACCAGGACGTACTGTCGAACCGACATTGCATCCTGACATCGAGTCGTGCGCCTCGTGCATCCTGACGGTATCTGGACATGGACCCCTATGCCAGGTGCACCCTGAAAACATCTGCTCCTCGGGTGTTGCATCCTAACAATGTCTGATTCTCGAGTGTTGCATCCTAACACCATCTGATCCTAGTCTGTTGCATCCAGACGCTTCTTGATCCTAAGCTCTTACATTGTGGCAACGCCTAATTCTGGCGTCTTCCACCCTGATGTCACATCCTCGCCTGTGTGCATCGGGATTGCACGATACTCACGATGCGTGCGCTGGCGCCGCCTATCATCAGGCTTTCCTATCCAAATTCTTTCTACGTGACGCTCCTCTGGTCCGGATCCCCACCCGCATACACGATGTGTCCAGATTTCACCTCGACCAGGATGTCTCATCTTGATGCTACTACTTCATGTCTGGACCTCCTCAGGATACCTTCCGAAGTGTGGTGAATTACCCCTGACGTCATCTGCATGTTGTGCCCGGTATTGTCCAATCTTCCCAACTTCCTCCTGATATCTGATATACTACATTGTGATTGCCCTGACGCCCTCTGGATGGCAGCTTTTCATAGATTCTACGGTGAATATTGCCCTGATTATTCCTTTGCACTACATCCTTTGATTTCTATTGTAGTGTCGTCATAGTAAGCTAAATTAAATCTATTACTCATAATCTTTACATGTTCTTAATTCCCCTTAATCACCTTCGGTGATGGTCCCACCCCCTCGCTTGTCATTGTCTGGCTTATGATGACATCCCCGCTGGTGCTGCTTGCCCTTCCTGAGAATCTTCAAGGCTCAACGAGACCCCACGAGATAGACAAAGGATCCCCGCTGGTGCTGCTTGCGCTTCCTGAGAATCCCCAAGGCTCAACGAGACCCCCCAAGATAGAGAAGGGATCTCCGCTGGTGCTGCTTGTGCTTCCTGAGAATCCCTAAGGCTCAACGAGACCCCCGGAGATAGAGAAGGGATTTCCACTGGTGCTGCTTGCGCTTCCTGAGAATCATCTGGACTCAGGGGACCCGAACCTTGTAACTAAAGCTCCCAGGCTACCGACGTCTGGCTCAAGTCAAACTAGCTGTCAGTTTCGGGTGACGGATTCCGACATTCCTGATGTCCCACTAGGTCCAAGTTCCGGTGATTAGTGTGTCGCGGTACAGGCTGTGTAGAAGTGTGGTTGGATATCCGACTCTCGAGCTCAGCACTTATGGCTTCCCAATTGTCATCGTATCCTTCACGGCGGTCCCGCTGTACCCCGTGAACTTGCGCAACCCTCTTATCGATTGTTTCTTGAATATTTTAGATAATCATATCCTGTATCCTCCGTGAGCACTTACCCCAAGTTTCTTTTTGCCAGTCAAAAAGGTCTTGTATGTTTGGTAACAGGTTAACCACCCCAGTCGCAAATGAACAGTCGGATGATTCGGAGACTCACCCCTGCCTGCCTCATGCTTGAAGTCCCTGGGCTCCTGATATATCCCCGTTTGCCATGCACGTAGTGTATGGCAGATTATGGTGCACGTGAAGCAGATCATAGTGCCATTGATGCACACAAGAAACCCGGGATCCACAATACCTTGCATCTTCTTCCCTGCAAAGTACTTACAGAAAATCGCCTCAGGAATCTGGGGCGCAAGGAATCGTAATGTCAGGCCCTGAGTTACGTCCAATTACAGTCAGTAGTGGTCACTATATGGTAGGCATCTGGTGGAGACAAACATTGTACCCCCTCGGGTCGCACATAAACCTGTCCTGTTCCAGCAGATAATTGACTCTGCGTGCCATAGCTGTGGGATTGTCTGGTAGACTGTATAACTCCACAATCTCTTTCTTCACCTTATGTACAAACGGGGATCGTACCCCAGAGTGTTTTTGGCCTATCTTTCTAGGTTAATATTGCATTCTGCGTTGCGTCATATCTGCCTGAGTCCACTTACCAAACTTATGCACTGCTCTGAGGGTTGGATGTTTTCGGCATCTGCAATATTAGCAAGCGCAGCATCAGAAACCTTTTGCACCTGGGCCGTCAGAGCAACAACATTGGGAGTGGCTGCTCAAACAGGGTGTACCATAGAATCAGAGTCTTCGCATCATCTAATATGGCCCTTTCCGCACCTGTCACTAGATTTCGCCGAGAGTGAGGAGCTGGACTAGAGATCAGGGTACCAGACGCAGGACTATGCAGGCTACCCAGTGCGGACGATAACCATGCATCACTCGATGATGGGAACATTGGAGGACTGTACGGTCTCCACGAATTATGCGTCCAAGATCCGTGGTCATACACCGAGCAGGACCTATCTCCTGAGACCCTGATATGGTCGAAATGCGTATAGTTCTTGCCCTATTATCTCCCTTTCTGTTAGCTACTTGTGAGCCATGATCACGTCTTGATCCCGGGCCATCTGCAATATCGATGCCTTCTCCATCAGGTTCAGTGTCTGATTTTGTTTCGTCTGGTCCATGTGAGATTTGGTACTCATCACTACTATCATCCGATAGATGCACTGTTTGGGTATTTGGTTGATCATTACGTTCGGTTTCAGGTTCCGCATGTGCCGTGGATAGCATTGTGCCCTTCCGATAGTGCTTCGGTGCTCTTCCTAGTAGGCTTGCAATCGGGGTTGAAGAAGAATCCCGAGTTGACGACGCATCTTGAGATTTATTTTGATGTGTTCTGGATCTCCCTTTTCCGGATCCCATGGTACCGGGTTGCACGTCGCGTCTACCTCTGTATAGATTGCTGACTTGGGGCGCTGGCTGACTGCATGTATTGGCCTGTTGCTTATTCATGGTGTAATAGGGTAGTTAGAGTAAGGTAAGTTAGGATTCAGGCTGGAGTAAAATCGTAGGTATCTCAAGCACAGTTTGGTCAAGATGAAAAGTTTGTATAGTTTTCTTGTGTTGTATATGACGCGTCAGGTCTTATACAAGGGGCTCCCCAGGGGGGGGAGGGGGTGCGCAGGATCACTGACTATCACTCGTTATTGAAGCAAAGGATTTGCCTGCAAAATAGGGTTTTCAGAGTGTTCAACATTATGTTGGTAATAATCTAAGCATTCTCAACTACGATTGGACTCAAGACTCTGGCATGAAAAAATTAGACGAAATGAGGGTGTTGTTAGGGTGGGTGGCTTAATAAAATCTAGCCACGAACAGTATTGTTTACCTACACTATTGACGCTATGGTATTCTCGCCTTGCCTAACTAGCACTAGAAGTGTCTGAAATCATCTCCTGGCGTCGAGTCAATATAGCTGAACACCCAGGAGACTAAATTCAAGCAATCTGAGCTACTCAGGTATAGAAGTTAGTGATGAGATGGACAGGGGTTGTAGTTGGGCCATTCCAGACCAACTTCAAACCCCAGTCTGTCTCATCACTAATGTCAATACCATAGTAGATAATTGATTCAGATGGTCAGCCAATGCTAGGTGACACACCGGATGCCAAAGTAAGGGGGCTGAATGTTATTACAATTATCACATACTATAGTCTACTGTACTGTACCAGGCACTGGAGATCGAAATGGCAAGCAATGAGAGACGCCAAAGCAAGGGCATCAAATGGTATCATTAGTATCATATACCAGGCACTCGAGATCGAAACATCTAGCAATAGGAGACGCTGGAGGGGTCAATTGGTATCATTAGTAGCTAACAAGTACAGGATAAGAACTACTAGCTAAACCTAGTAAACAAATCGCAAAATTGGAAACAAAAATAAAACAAAACTTTCGAAATCAAATGGCAAAAAAAAAAAAAAAGAGACAAAGAAAATTGTACCTAAGAAAACATAGAATCCACAGCAGGGGAAAATTAGTTTGCGTATATAAAATATATGTCACTGTATGACATGTGTACATATCATGAGACTACTTTATATACGCAAATAAGATAGTATCATGACAACAGTATGGCCAAAAGCTAATTTTATTTCTATATTCAAAATATATTTCTATACCATGATAGGTATACAAATATCTTTTCAATATACAACAAAAATCAGCTTTTCGCCGTACAGTTGTGGCGACGCCAGGGACGTCGTGTAGCGATGCTGTCAAGAGGTGTTGATAACACAGAAATGTATGTTATCGACACCTCTTGGTATCACGACAACAGTACAGCCAAAAGCCGATTTTACTTTTTTTATTTAAAAGATATTTCTATACCATAATAGGTATAGAAATATCCTTTCAATAAAAAAATAAAGTCAGCATTTCGCCATACTGTTGTCATGATGCCAGCGATGTCGTGCATCAATGCTTCCAAGAGGTGTCGATAACACAGAAATATATGTTATCGACGCCTCATAGTATCACGACAACAGTACAGCGAAATGCCGATTTTCTTTTTTTATTTAAAAGATATTTCTATACCATAATAGGTATAGAAATATCCTTTCAATAAAAAAATAAAGTCAGCTTTTCACCGTACTGTTGTCATGATGCTGGCAACGTCATGCATCGAGGCTGCCAAGAGGTTTCGATAACACAGAAATATATGTTATCGATGCCTCTTGGTATTGCGACAACACTACGGCCAAAAGCCAATTTTTTTTCTATATCCAATAGATATTTGTATACCATTATAGGGATACAAATATCTTTTGAATATACATCAAAAATCGGCTTTTCACCATACTGTTGTGGCGACGCTGGGGACGTTGTGCAGCGATGCTGCCAAGAGGTGTCAATAACACAGAAATATATGTTATCGACGCCTCTTGGTATCACAACAACAGTACGGCAAAACACTGATTTGCTTTTTTTATTTAAAAGATATTTCTATACCATAATAGGTATAGAAATATCCTTTCAATAAAAAAATAAAGTCGGCTTTTCACCATACTGTTGTCATGATGCCGGCGATGTCGTGCATCGAGGCTGCCAAGAGGTGTCGATAACACAGAAATGTAAGTTATCGACACCTCTTGGTATCGCGACAACACTACGGCCAAAAGCCGATTTTCTTTTTATATTTAAAGGATATTTGTATACCTATTATGGTATACAAAAATCCTTTGAATATAAAAAGAAAATCGGCTTTTGGCCGTAGTGTTGTAGCGACGCTAGGGACATCGTGCAGCGATGCTTCCAAGAGGTGTTGGTAATATATCTTATATCGTTTCATGAAATAAGCTTTTAAGCCGCACTAGTGAAGTGACACCAAGAGGTCATTAGTGGGGCTTGAAAGCTTATTTTATGATAGTTAGTGACAAGTTAGACTCCGTAGATATTACAATAGATTTTAAAATATATTTTATATACATACAGAATAGATCCTCATGCACTGCAATTGGTGAAATCAATATGCTTTGTACACCCCATTATACTGCAAACAATGCTCGCACATCTGACAATGTCCAAGCATTGTTTGAGTGTACAATGAGGTGTACAAACAAACCAGGAAATGCATATGCATCGTTTTTTATATACCCTGTGCACATGTGAGGTGCGCACCTCATGTGTGAAGGGCATATAAGCCCAGCCCTTCTTCCCTCCTTTCCTCATTTCCTCCTTTCCTTCTCTTCTCTCCACCACAGAGGAAGATAAGAATAAGACCTCTTCCTTTCCCCTACCTTCCCATCCCCCTGCTAGTACATCTGTTTCCCCTAAACCTCCTGTTTGCCCCTGTCCAGCTTAGTATTTTACCCTTTTTTTCTTTTTTTTTTTCTATTGATTGTTGGAGGTTTGATGGTGCCTCCGAGGCCACAACCGGGGCAAACCCCAAAGTAAGTACATTCCGTTTATATATTAGCTAGTGATAATTACTAACCTTTCTTTTGCACTTAGATGTCCGGTTGTCTCTGTTCCTGCGGTCCTTCCCGAGCAAGTGACGTGCGCCTGGGGAAGTAAGTACATCCCGTTTCCTGTTTATATAATAGCTGGTGATAATTACTAACCTTTCTTTTGCACTTAGACGTCCAGTTGTCTCTGTTCCTGCGGGTCCTTCTCGCGCAAGTGATGTATGCCTGCGGAAGTAAGTACATCCCGTTTCCTGTTTACATAATAGCTGGTGATAATTACTAACCTTTCTTTTGCACTTAGACGTCCAGTTGTCTCTGTTCCTGCGGGTCCTTCTCGCGCAAGTGATGTATGCCTGCGGAAGTAAGTACATCCCGTTTCCTGTTTACATAATAGCTGGTGATAATTACTAACCTTTCTTTTGCACTTAGATGCCCAGTTGTCTCTGATCCTGCGGGTCCTTCTCGCGCAAGTGATGTGCACCTGGGGAAGTAAGTACATCCCGTTTCCCATTTATATATTAGCTGGTGATAATTACTAACCTTTTCTTTGCACTTAGATGTACCACTGTCAAGCCTCCCAACCCCCAAGAGCGGGTTGGGAAACGCAGAGCCCTGTGTGGTCGTGTTATGAGTGGAGGGGGGACGGAGAGAGTGTAAGCATAATACCCCCACTTACCCATTATGTCTATGCGTCCCCTGATATCGAGCTCACAATTATTCTTTTGTTTTAGTAGTCTCATCCAGGAGAGTACACCAGAGAACCCCCCCTTCGAGCTGGCGGTGGAGGACAACTCGTAAGTGAAATGCTCCTACTCCAATCTGTCACATATTCTAAACTAATACTCATAGGGGGCGCTATGGTGACATCGCCTATGCGAAAAGCTGGTGTGGGTTCTCAAAACCTCATGCTAGTACTGTTGCGTACAGTGCATGGCGCAAGGAGAAGAGAACCTACCTGACAGCTCGCTCCCTCGACCTTCGCCACCCAACGGAATCCGATCTGGATTCGGCGGTCATTTTCGCTCGGTCCCTTCCCCGGGTCACGGCCCAGATCGCGCTTGTTCGAGACAAGCACTGGGCTGAAGACATGGGGGAAGTCAAGTGACATCTAAGGCTCTTGGTGAGAGATACGGCCAAGAACCTTAGGATATCGAATGGGTGCCGTCTGGCCGAGGGGAAGGAGGCTGGTGGTGGTGAGGTCGCGGGACCTCAGAGTAAGTATTCTCCTGCACCATCCCTTATCTCTTATCCCATCTATCATCTGTTATCCTCATGCTAACATATTTTATTAGTGGTTCAGCCCGATTGGGACTCTCCTTATTGTCCGCCGGACAGGTGTCCTGGAACTCGCGCACCCATTCCTTGGCCACCCCTGGTGTGCCAGCGACTTGGACCAGGGAATTGCCTGGGGGGTCCTGGCATCACCGAGCATGGATAACCTGCTCGGGGTGGTCAAGCGAGAGTGGGTGTTGGGGGCAATCGGGTGCCCCCGATATCTCCTCAGGGTGACCGGTAAGGGCGTCCGAGCACTTCGTCGAGCACCCTCCGAGCCTCTCCCACTCTCCGAAATGATCTTTTCAAATAAAGATGATGACATCCGGGTGTGGCTCCTTGCTAATTGGGACAGACACCCCCTGGACCTAATGGTCCTGGAGCCACGTCTGGGTGAGGGAGACGCCGAGGACCGGACCCCCGAGCCTGCCCATGGCAGATACCCTTTCTTCGACCGCAAGGTCTGGGATCACTGTGGGCAGGCTGGAGATATCGGGGAGGCCATAGTGGAGGAGGAAACCGAGGTGGAGGAGGAGGAGCAGGTGGCCAGTTTTGGGCAGGATACGGGTGAGGTAGGGGAGGAGGAGCAGTTTGTGGGGGAGGATAATGAGGGGGACGAGTCTGAGGGGGACTCTAATGAGTCGCCAATCGTGATTGGTAATGTAAGTTTCTAACCTAACCTCCTTTCATTTAACTCAGCTAATCACCAATATAGGGCGAAGAACTGGTTGAGGAAGCGGGCTCCTCGACAAGCCAGGACTCCCCACCTCCAGGTGACACCGGGCCTTCCGGGTACTCGGACGCAGACAAGCATCGAATGATGCTTGCCCTTGTCCGAGAGCAGCCCTGATTGGCGGAGTTCCTGACTCCATCGCAGCCAACCAACCATGGTTGGGTCGATGGGGCCCTGGATATCTCCCCTTCCCGCAATGCACCGATGGTACCACCGACACCCATGATGCTCCCTGCACCCCAGACGTCTTTGGTTGGCTCTAACCCCCGGGCTCCCACGATGGTTTCTTCGGTTCGTTTGTCCCCGCCTGTGCCCCGCCGTGGCACCAGGGTCCGGAAAGCCCCAAAATAATGTTCCCCGGCCGTAGATTTTATTTTTTCTTAGGTAGAATCTTCTTCGTTTTTTTTTCTTTTTTCTTTTTTTTTTTGCTATCTGATTGTGAGTTTTATTTTTGTTTCCCATTTTGGGAATTTGTTTAGTAGGTTTAGCTTGTAGTTCTTAGCCTGTACTTGTTAGCTACTAATGATACCCATTGATGCCCCCGGCGTCTCATTGCTAGATGTTTTGATCTCGAGTGCCTGGTACAGTACAGTAGACTACAGTATGTGATAATTGTAATAGCATTCAGCCCCCTTGCTTTGGCATCCGGTGTGTCACCTAGCATTGGCTGGCCATCTGAGTCGATTATCTACTACAGTATTGACGTTATTGATGAGATGGACCGGGGTTTGAAGTTGGTCTGGAACAGCCAGGCTACAACCCCTGCCCGTCTCATCACTAACCTCTATGCCTGAGTAGGTCGGATTGCTTGGATTCAGTCTGTCAGGTGTTCAGCTATATTGACTCGATACTAGGAGATGATTTCAGACACTTCTAGTGCTAGTTAGGCAAGGCGAGAATACTGTAGTGCCAATAGTGATGGTAAACAATACCATTCATGGCTAGATTTTATTAAGCCACCCACCCTAACAACACCCTCATTTCGTCTAATTTTTTCATGCCAGAGTCTTGAGTCCAATTGAAGTTGAGAATGCTTAGATTATTACGAACATAATGTTGAACACTCTGAAAACACTATTTTGCAGGCAAATCTTTTGCTTCAATAATGAGTGATAGTCAGTGATCCTACAACCACCCTGGAGCCCTATGTATTAGACTTGACACGTCATATACAACACGAGAAAACTATACAAACTTCTCATCTTCACGGAACTGTTGACGCAATACCAAAAGGCAGCGGTAACATATTTGTAGATTACCGACGCCTCGTGGCGTCGTGACCACACAACATCCCATGGCGTCACGGTTGCGACAGCACGACATCCCATCGGATCATGGTCGTGACAGCATGACATCCCATGGCGTCATGGTCGCGACACCGGTACTTGTACCCCGATCCTTGCACCTTCTCCTGTGTACCTGCATATTCTCTTCTACCAGTCTCCCCACTCCAGCTACGTCCTCCCACCACCAAACCATTCCATCAATTCATTTCAATTTCTACATGCACCAGCCTCTTGGGATAACCTCTGTGAACCTTATTTCTGACCGACCACTCAGGGGCGGAAGAGGGAGAAAGTTACAAACTGGTGTACATCTCTCTATATAGGGCTTCACGGCTGGTATACCTTTGGGACCGTGGTGCGAGATTTCTCAGGTTCCGAGAATTGTTATTCCGATTGGTTTACATCTGTTTGTGGAGCCTCTCCTCTGTGCAGATACTCACGATACTAGAACTGCCTGTATTCTCAACAGACCACCTTGTGCTCCATGATTCTAAATGCACCACATCATGCTACATCTTTCTCAACTCCCCCGGCATCGTACCAATAATGGTACACTGGGAAACATTATGCGTCCCCCCTACCACCAAACACCCACCGGTATAAGACAAAGGCCTGGGAGCAAGGTGCCGGTAACAATTGATACTGCGCTTTATCCTACGATGAAGTCCCGTGTCGATGGGGGGTCTGCCTCGATGAAGCTCTCTCAGCCCAAGGGCAAGCAACCAAGGCTCAGGCCAAGGACCGATAGCGAAATGGAAGGCTGGTTTGATAAGGGAATGTCCCTGACCTGGGAGGACCAGGCGGCCTGTGAGGAGGCAAAGAGGAGGGGTGAGAAGGCGTTCCACATTATTCAGCGCAAGCAAGGTATGCAATAGCAGTCATGTAGTACATATCGTGGAATACTCAAATAACACATTCTTAGTAAACATTATCGAAGTGTTCTTCAATATAGATATCGAGATACACAATTCTCATCCACACCTGGATGGCCTGCAAGTGCTATACCTGGACCAATGCGATGCGCTTGGCACCTCATATCAGCAAGTCAACATTGGCGCAGGTGAGCTGTATGTGGCCCTCGATCGCAACTATCGCCGCCTTCTTGTTGTATTTGCCAATCCAGCCTCCGCTATCTATGGTGAGGAGGTTGGGGCAAGGATCGTGAAGCAGGCTACGGACAACATTACTAAGTACTGTGAGATTCAGCCTCCAAGGCTTCCACACAGCATAAGGCACAATCATACTGAGGATTGGCTCCTGCAAAATCCATGACACTATGCCTATCCGAACTCACACTGTGGGGTGTTCCATTGGGGGATTTGGGCGCAACAGGGACATGAGGACCTAGGACCCGTTTTGACTAAGGATACCAACGATGTCTGTTCAAATACACGTAGAGACCTACAAGCACTCCTTGCCTCATTCCAGAATATCACACAGCTTAAGCAGTTGCTTCTCGGGGCTATTGACAGGCCACAACGTGACACAATGCAGTCCACTATTGAGCTATTACCCCATCACTTCCAGAATCTCTGGACCAATTATGACAATGCGTGCATTTCCCTACGTGCATGCCTCATCAACATTGTAACAGAGCTACACCTGGACCAGGGTGACCTTGACTGGATGATGAGTACGCCATTGGGACAGTTTGAAGGGGCCAGGTTTTGCATATTCAATTTGGAACGGTGCTTTCACTTTTCCGCGCGTTCGATGGCAGGCATCCGCGGTCACCTGCTAATCCAGTTTACAAGGCTCTGGACTGGTTCCCGACTCTGCTTGGTTTTGACTATGGATGGGTCCCTGCTGCGGTATGTTTTCGGGAGTCAGACAGAGGCAGCTGCCGGTAGGGGGCAGATGCACAAGCGGAAGCATGATTGCGTGAATGGCACTGCTCTCCCTGATCTCCAGAACGAGGGTTCCGATTCTGAATCATTTCTGAGAAATTAACTTACCTTATTTGTATGATGGGATGTATCTACCCTCTCTTGTGTTGGATTACCCCAGAGGCCATGTGGCTGTACGGATATGTGGATATGTGGATTTATGGCAGATCAGAATAAAAAACATAATATGAGAACAATTGATAATGTAGCCAGGAACAATGTTCTTAAGCCTACCGTGATGTGTAACTAATGTTTGTGAAATAAGCTTCTAATTTGCACAAGTGTCGTGATATGAAGTGACGTTGCGTCATGGCCCATGAAGGGGAAGTAGCTTGTGTTACAACAGAGAGGATGAGGTGATCTGATAAGATGGGGTAATACAAGGCATCAAGCTACAAGTGCTAAGCCTGTTTGGATACTAGTTACAGTTCACCGCGTGCAAACCACTTGACCCAGTGTTCTACTGATACGCGTCAAGGTCAACACTATACAGTACTCCTGCATGTCATAATATATACAGGACCCTCGAGATCAACTAGGCAGACTTTCACCATGGGTGTTAAATGTCCATTTTGTCGTCGAAGGTATGTGCAGGCAGGCGCATACGAGAAACACCTACGAACTGCGCATGCAAATCTGGACATCATACTTGCCTCTACTATATGACATGCACCTTCCGTGAGTGCTATTAATGATACTGAAATAGATCTATTCCTCGCCCCGGAGGTAAACGACGAGAACGAACGGCCAGATTCAGACTATCAATCTAATCTGGACCCCAGTAGATGGGATGCCGATGCATTGAATGATGATGTCGTGCAGGAGTCTGATGCTGAAGTACTCAACAACAACACCTCAGCAATGGCCTGCAGACAATCGCATTACCCAGGCGCCGGGGAAGCAATTGGAGACGTGAGCGAGTTTGAGGATGAACACCGTACTCTGTGCCAGGATCCATGGGCTCCGTTTGCCAATGCTGATGATTTCAAACTTACATCTTGGTTCATTCAGAGCAAAGTCTCAAAGTCTCGAATCAACAAATTCTTTTCCAGCAGTCTGGGTGGTTCTAGGTCTGTCAGCTATAGTTCAATGCACACGCTGGAGAATCATCTCTGATCATTGGACCCCTACAGTCCTTATCTACAATGGTTTGAAGGTGAAGTTGACGATGGGAAGAGAACGCAGCATTTCTTCTATTGGAATGTCCTTGACTGTGTCAGATACCTTCTTCGGCATATAGCATACAGGGATGACTTGGTCTACGTGCCGCGGCGTGAATATGACCAGAATGGGCATAGGATGTATGCCGAAATGCATACGGTAGACTGGTGGTGGGACGTCCAAGTACGGTACACCCTGCTTTGCAACCTCCTTCATCAGGGTACTGGCTAACCGTTTATAGGATACACTTCCACATGGTGCAACTCTGGTTCCAATAATTGGAATGTCCGATCAGACCCATCTTACCAACTGCTCGGGTGACAAGAAAGTGTGGCCTGTCTATATTACGACCAGAAATATCCTATCGACTAGGTGTAACAGACCTGGATCAATGGCAGTTCTCCTTCTTGCACTATTGCCCGTCCCGCCCAAGTTCCCACAGTCCTCTTCAGCAGACGACCTGCAGAGACAAATAAATGCCGACACACTACAAGGCGTATTTGAACTCATCCTGTCGCCCTTGCAAGATGCGGCGCTTGACGGTGTCTCAATTGACTGTGCAGATGGGAAGGTCCGGCAGTACTTCCCTATCTTGTCCGCATGGGTTGCGGACCATATGGAAAACGTTGCACTACACAGAGTAAAATCTAACGCCTGTCCAATATATGAGGTGCCTCCTAAAGCATTAGGAACCGATGCACAGGAGACATATCAGACACAGCATTATGCCACATACGAACATCTCGAACAAGAAAATGAGCATCGGTTGACACACTCTGGGTCAGGAGACATGAATACCACATTTGATGCACTTAGTATCAAGATGGGACGGAATGTTTTTTATGGGCTTCAACGGGTTTCAGCACCCAATCTGCACAAGCCGGATTTGCTCCATACAGTTTATTTGGAACTATTCAAGCATATGATGCACTGGGTTCAGGGATTCCTCAAGAAACACGCCCAACTGCAGGCTTTTGACAATGCCTGGCAGGCTTTACCACCATACCTGCGATTCTTTGCGCCCAAAAAATCATACCGCAAGGTTATGCAGTCGCAAGGAAAGGAGATGAGGAACCTGGGGCATTGTCCTTTGGGAGTTCTCGCTGTGGCATTGAGGCAGCCTGAGAGTACGCCAGTATTGCCATTCAAACGCACACTCACCTGCGTCAGGGCATTACTCCATTTCACTTTGATGGCCCAATATTGAAGCCATACACCTGAGACCTTGGATTATATGGAACAATATCTGAATCGGTTTCATGATACGAAGGATATCTTCTTGGAGTTTCGAATATCGAAGAGGACACGGGCAAAGGTTGACGAGCAGCAAAGGGAGCTACGACATCAAAGAACATGAGTAAACCAATGTGTTGCGAAATCCAACCGGCGTCAGGTATGGGAGCAGGATCGTAAAGAAGAGATCGACCAACGTATGCAACTAATCCATACGGAATCTCATTTCAACTTCATTAAGATGCATCTACTAAGTCATTTTCAGGGTCACATATACCAGTTTGGTAACATTCAGATGTATTCCATAGAGTTTGGTGAGCTTGCGCATAAGGAACAAATCAAGGAGGAGTGGCGGCATTCAAATAAAAACGATGCTGCAAGACAGATCCTGCACAGCTATGGTTGCCAGCATGCGATCCGAATGAGACTTTTGAACCAGGATTCCCTTCGACATTGTGGGGCTGATCTCCCTGCCGATGTCGTGGAACATTTAGATAAAACGAATTCTGTATCTGCCCCAGTTACCAATTGTAGGATCCTGAAGGGGTGTTGTGATGATGTTTCTAATGTGATGCATTTTTGCAAGGTCTTGGGTATTGCACCGGAGAGTATCTGTCGGGAATTGATTCGATATAGCTGGAATAGCCTGCACACTGAGCGCTGCCTTCCTGAAGCTCTTGCCATACTTCGATTCCTTCCGGTGGAACTACTAACGCAACTTGAAATCCCCATTCTAGCATTCCAGGAAACCAACATTTACGACATCCACAGGGCACGCTCTGCTGGTACCCGACTCTTCAGGAACCAGGTGAGTCGCAACGATTGGGTTTGGGTACAGACGGGTGGCGAGCATATGTATGGTGTGCTCCGGGGCTGTCTCCCCGGAAAGCTCCGGGCGCTCTTCAAAATCAGAGACTACACGCACGAGGACACGGTTCGCAGGCTTGCATGTGTCCAAATATTGAACGCGGTTAACTCAGGACGCGTATCCAACGTCCATAGCCTTGTCACGGTACAGCTAAGGGAAAATGCACGAGAGTTTACTATAGTAGACATAGGGACAATCCTAGGCCTGGCACACCTCATCCCGGAGACAGACCAGTGATGGCTTGTTAACAGCCATATTGATTTAAGGACATTTAACGAGATTTATTGAGGGGTCATGAGATCAGACAGGCGGGTGACAACTGTTGGCTTGGGCAAGTATTCTGCATCGAGGATGGTTGAATAGTACGGAGAATATTATAGCATCTTTCATTGCAACCTGTATATAGAAACCTCTATGTAGAAACTAATTAATAGAAACTAAATAATAGGTACAACTAAAAGTACACGATGTAGAAAATTACAGTGTGGGATTTGTCAGTCCTTGAGATTAGGACCCTGATGACACCACGCAGTGAAACGTTGTGGGTCCCAATGTCGCGATGACGCCATGAGACATCGTCGGTCCCGACGTCGCTAGGATGGAGTGAAGAAACCAGACAGATTGCGACAAATCACCACAACGTCCTGTGGCCTCACAGTGAGGAACCGACAACGGTGACGCATCAGGATGCTGGGAAGGTTCTGGGCAGGGATGGGGACATTGGGGGATGGAAGGCATCTGTGGTCGATGTTAGGATGGAGTTATGGCATCGCAATGAGAGATAGAAGGAACGTGACAAAGGCCGGCTCAGCCTGGCTATGCCCAGTGGTACTCCTGTGAGGCAGCGGCCATAGCCAGACATCAGGATATGGGGAAGAAGCTGCGACAGAGATGCAGATGTCCAGGGGTCATGAGGATGTCGACCCAATGTCAGGTAGTGTCCTGACACCGCAAAGCGTTGCTATGTGACACAGGATGCACCAGGCGCAATCTTGTGTTGCAACACACATCATGACGCATAGGGTGCAACAGGGGGTTGCAATGGAACCCAGGACGCACTAGGTGCATCGGGCGCATGAGAAATGCGGCGTGCATCAGGGCCTGATGCCCATACATCAGATGCAGGGTTTTTTTTTGCTGATGTAACATTGTGGCATGGTTGGAGAGAAATTGTATTGAAGTGGTGGAACACCCCCCTTACTCCCCTGATTTAAATCCTATTGAGCATGTATGGGTTGAGCTTAAAAAGTGATCACACCAGCAGTATCCAAGGATTGGAGATACCCCAGGAGGAAAAGAAGCTGTTAAGAAGAGGCTTGCATAAGTATTACCTTTGGTTTGGGAGACAATTCCTGAGGAGTTTTTTGAAAAGTTGTGGAAATCAATACCTGATAGAGTAACTGCAGTATTGGAAGCCAAGGGAGGTTATACAAGATATTAGCTAGTTTTATTTATTATTTTCTTACTCTACAATATATACAGTAGATGATTGATCATTGATCATTGTTGATTGTCAAGGAGGGGACTCGGAGTTAGCGTGCATGCCCGCACACCCATTGACAACCCCACTGTTGACAACCCCACTGTTGACCCACCATATTATGGCACAACCATAATTAAATATGTCTCAGATCACAAACACTTCTGATGAGGGGTTGTAAGTATACAGGAAAAGAAAGAGTCTGTGTTTTCTGCCACTATCTCAAATCCCTCCTCCTGTCCTCCAATATCTGCAACAGTCTCCTAAGTCATCCCCAAGCCCCCCAGCACAAGAAAACTTGGCAATCCTCCTACCAGTGCATGCATTGCCAATTACATCTTTGTAAGGAGTTTTGTTTTGCGCACTTTCACAATCTTTAATACTGCATGTAATGGCTCAGTCACCAACCTGAGTTACTTGCAGGCCACACAAAAGTATGGCAAAGATTGAGATTGACCTTAGTAATAGTTGGTAAACTACTGATACTCAGAGTTTGATTGGTTAAACCACAGCAAAACAGCAAGTGACCTGGGTTGTCACCTGAACTATCATGTATAGTAACAGTCTATTCCAGTATCACGAGATTCCCAGGTCACTAGAATTGTCACTAGAGTTAGCATATCTTTACAGTCTGATTGGTCAAGATTTGTTTGTGGTACCTATCATCTGTACAGTTACTTGCTATATGATACTCTCATAATGCTGGAAAAGATCACTGGCATATGTTTTTGTTTTTGTTTTTGTTTTTATTTTTCGATTTTCCGATTTTCCAAGAATGTTCCGAGGATGGGTACCAATTGAGAATAGTTTACTCTTATGGTGGGTGGCTAAACTTGAACTAATTTGTTAGTCCATGCTCTAAAATAATGTGAAATTCGGCAACGGAGTAAGGGATAACCTATACCGGTCTTCTCTATACATAATTCCACTAAAGTCACATGGCGACGAAATTTTTACGCTCACGTGACCATTGGCCCCATTACACTCACGCCCCACCATCCCAGATTGCCAGAGTTCACGAATTTCGTTCGGGACAACGGGGTATGCGGAACTGCAGGTCAGGTTTGAGCGCTGGAGAATTTGGACCTCAGAAGAATTCATACAGAGTAGCGCAGTATCTGGATTATCGAGATCCGGGATAGAGGAGGGTGAGTCTGTACTTTTCCTTCGATTTCACCTCCACCAAGATTCTAATTCAAGCCCAGATCTCCTTCTAACAATGTCCGATCACAACCAAACCTTCACCTGCAGTACATGCCGTAGACCTCTGCCGTTTGTATCATTTGGTGTGAACAGACAGGGCAATCGACTTAGGACATGTAGCCAATGTCGGGCCCGTGTATCTGCCAGATATCATGAGCGTTGCCAGATATCTACCAACCGCCCTGGCCCCCTACATGTTTCTGACAATGCTGTTGCTGCTGGCCACCACCGTTCTGCTACAACAATTGTCTCTGCATCTGTGGGTCCGCCAATACCTCAATGTTCCCAGAGGCTAATCATGCCGGGCCGTTCACGTAACACCACCCATGCGATAGCCATTTGCGATGCTGAGGCTACCACTCTTCCAATAGGAAGAACCTTTCGATGGAACACTGGGAGGGAGACATCAATTCGTTTCACTCTCTCCCCTCTCTCAATTCCCTGCCGGGAGTGTAAGGCATTGCATTTTCTGGAGGAGCGACTTACCTCCTCTTCGGTCACTTCTCCAAGGTTCTCAGCATGCTGTCTTGATGGCAAAGTATCTCTCCCAGCTTTTGCCACTCCGTCGGCCACCTGGCAGGCATTTTTCAATGGGGAGCATCTCCACTCTGCCACATTCCTCCAGAATATCTGTCAATACAATAACACCTTCTCCTTTCTCTCGCTTGGAGTTTCGTTTGACCTGAATGTCATGCACTGTTCTGGCCCCTATATCTTTCGAATTCAGGGTCAGCTTGCTCATCTCATGGGCTCACTTACTACAAGTGACTCTCATCGCTATGCTCAAATTTACATGCTTGGGAACCCTGAGGCGCAGGTGCAGGCCCGGCTTCACAGCTCATCTTTACCCTCTGAGGTTATCCAAGAGCTTCAAGTGGAGCTTCTTACTGTGAACCCCTATGCTCAGCAGTGGCAGTTTGCCTTTGAGTGTCTAAGCGAGGTCTCTAATGTAGGATACCTGGCCATCCGTTTACTCCAGACTACCCGAGACCCTTGGCGATACAATCTACCAACCTCTCCAAATGAGGTTGCTGCAGTCATACTGTGTGAGAATGAGGAGGAGTTCACCCGTGGCCGTGAGTTCATTGCTGCAAGTCGTACAAGAAGAGAGCTTTCTAGATTTGATGAGCTCCATCCTGCAAATATGCCCTTACGATTTGTGCTCTTCTTCCCAGCCGGTGATCAAGGATGGCACCCCTCAATTCCTCAGACTACAATAACCGGATCTCGAGAGCGCATTACACAAAAGGAATTCTATGCATACCACCTTTTCACACGACCGAACACTTTTAATATTGTTCACTGGGGGTCTTCACTCTTTCATGAGTGGATTGTGGACTCTTGGGTACAAACGGAGGCTAACCGCCTCAGGTACCTACGACTTAACTAAGCCTAGCTCCGTGCCGACCTGTATGGGGGCATTATGGACAATATTACCTCTGACGAGCCACAGGATGCTTTGTCAATTGGCCGTCGATTTATCCTGCCATCTTCGTTTGTAGGTGAGAATCGCAGTATGGTACAGCTCTATCAAGATACCATGACCCTCTGTCGTGTGTATGGTAAGCCAGACCTCTTGGTGACAATTACCTGCAATCCAAACTGGCCTGATATCAGTCATAACCTCCTCCTTGGACAAAGTCCGGCAGATCGCCCTGACTTGATTACTCGAGTTTTTAAGCTTCACCTTCATGAGATTCTCCGAGATATACTTAAGGTTGGAGTTTTAGGGTCGGCGGTAGCCCATGTCAGTGTTACAGAATTTCAGAAGAGAGGACTCCCCCACTTTCACCTTCTTCTATTCTTGGAACCGGCAAGTAAATTACACAATCCTATAGACTATGACTCAATTGTATCCTCAGAGATTCCAGTTGAGAATGAGTGCGGTGAGCTCTATGAGACCATTACACAGAATATGCTTCACTACTGCGACTCACAGTGCTATGTAAATGGTCAATGCCAAAAAGTCTTTCCAAAAGACTGGGCTGATGAGACTACCGCAATTGAGTCAGGCTATCCGGTCTATCGTCGCCGTCGTGAACCCTCAGTCATATTTGTCAAGCACAAAGGTGGACGTGAAATATCCTTTACACAGCAGAATGTCGTACCCTACAATCCATATCCCTGTGCGAAGTACGATTGTCATATTAATATGGAAATCTGCTCCTCCTTCCGTGCTGTGAAGTACCTGTTTAAATATGTGTTTAAAGGCTCCGATGCAGCACTTCTTCACCTTAGTCAAAACAACCATGCAGATATGGATGAGATATCTGCATATACGGACACACGTTATGTATCTGCCCCAGAGGCTGCCTATCGGATTATTGGCTTTCCCTTACACGAATCTGCTCCACCAATCCAGCGTCTCCAAGTTCACCTACCAGACCAACAAGTAGTGACTTTCAATAATGGGGAGGACCTGTCCACACAGGTTGAGCATCGCCAGCTTTGGAAAACAACATAGACAGAGTTTTTCGAAACATGTAGGAAAGGAATTGGCAACTCCAGAAGCCTACTCTATATTGATATGCCTACCAACTTCATTTGGGATGCTTCCGCAAAAGAGTGGAGGGTTCGAAGGAGAGGCTTCTCAATTGGACGTATGCCAATAGTTAGCCCAGTCAGGAGATCGTTTTTTCTCCGAATTCTGCTCTGCCATATCCATGGGCCTACTAGCTTTGCTGACCTTCGCACAGTTGACCAATTAGTATATCTGACCTTTCGGGCAGCATGCCAGGTAAGGGGGTTAATTGATGATGATCAAGAGTACGATGACTGCCTTCGCGAAGCTATAGGAATACAGACTAGCCCACAGCTACAATCTCTTTTCGTCATAATTCTCTGTGACTGTGCTCCATCTAACCTTCGTGGTTTATGGGATAAGTACGGACAGGACTTTGCTGATAACTGCAAGACTCGGCTTGAGCACCTTGGCCTTCATAATCCTGCTGTGGATCAGGCCATAGATCACTGCCTTTGCCTACTCCACCAATCACTCTGCCTACATGATCACTCTCTTGAGGACTTTTCACTTCCTATCCCCACCCAGACCTTCGATATTGAGACCGATCCAGAAAGGGAAATAGATTTAAGTGAGCCGGAGCTTCTGGCTAGAGTCTCTCAACTAAGCCAATCACAATTTCAAGCCTATTCCGCACTAGTATCCTCAGTCGAATCAGATTCTGCTACACTTTTCTTTTTGGATGGGCCCAGTGGTACGGGTAAGACAACAGTAATACAGCTTATTCTAGCATCTGTTCACTCTCATGGGGAGGCTGCCATTGTTGTTGCCTCTACTGGGATTGCTGCCCAACTCCTCCCAGGTGGTCGGACAGCGCACTTACATCTTGGAATTCTGGTAACCATTGCTCCAGATGGAATTTCCTCTCTCCGTAAGCGTACACAGGCAGAGCATCTTCTTAAAGCTACAAAGCTTATTGTCTAGGACGAATCTCCATGTTAGCATCGTAATTGCTTTGAGTGTGTTGACTGCTTACTTCAAGATTTCCGCTCAAGCGACAAGTCATTTGGTGGTATTACCCTCCTCTTTCCTGGCGATTTCCGGCAAACCCTTCAGAGTTATTCCCCGTGCTTCAATGGAGCAGAGTGCCGCTGCCAGTATCCAATATACCTCATTCTGGGAAAATATCCACCACCTTCACCTTACTAAGAATTTACGCATACAGACCAGCAATATGGATACTGCAGCTCAAGAGAAATCAAGAAATTTTGCCGACTGGATTATTCAAGTAGGTGATGGCAATCCTACTCTTGCAGTTGTTGACAACTATATACCTATTCCTCCATGGCATATGATACAACCACAAACCCTTAGTGCACTTCTCTCCTCTGTCTATAGTGGGCTATCCACTATAGCCAATGATAGAACTCAGTTCTTTGCTGCAAGGCCGATTCTGGCTCCACATAATGAGACAGTTGACATTGTCAACACCCATATGCTCCTGCAGAGTCCAGGGGAAGTGGTGTGTTTTCTGAGTGAAGACTCAGCCGAAGATGATGATAATGAGGTTTACCCGGTAGAGTTTCTTAATACTCTTACCTCGGCCTCACTCCCACCGCATAAGCTTGAGATCAAGATTGGGACTCCCGTTATGGTGATTCGGAATATTGCCCCACGGGATGGTGTCTGCAATGGGACACATCTTATTGTTACGGCTCTCGGAAGACGTGTAGTGGAAGGCAAGATTTTAATGGGTGACTCTGCTGGCCGTCATGTATTTGTACCTCGCATTGTGTTTACAACCAGTCAAGATGATGCTCTATTGGTCAGGCTACGGCGAAAACAGTTTCCATTGCGTCTTGCCTTTGCAATGACAATCAATAAGGCCCAAGGACAGAGTCTAAGTCATGTTGGCATTTCCCTTGAACAGGAATTCTTCGCACATGGCCAATTGTACGTAGCTTTATCACGAGTCACTAATTCTGAAAACTTGCATGTTCTTCTCCGCAACAATATCCGTGGCGAACACAATCTCACACCAAATCCTGTTTTCCGTCCAGCCCTTCCCCACATTCGTTAGCCTTTTTCTCTTTTTTCTCTTCTTGGTTTTAATTTTGGTTTGGATGTCTCAATCATTTCAAAAGAGAAGCCTTTAAATCCTGAACCAAAGTTTAGGACCATTTAAACAGTGTGCTAAATATCCTACTTTATTGCATCGCAAAAAGCCCGCCTCCGAATCCCGAAGCGTAGCGAAGGGCCATTCGGAGCGCCCGCTGGTATGATATAATCCACTATCTGAACCTACTGCTTCCGGAAAACCCGACATACGCTATAATGCACGGGAAGACAACAAAGCTTTTTTTTTATTTTTTACGCAGCGTGCAATCACGTCATTTCTAGAGTTCAGGGCGTTAAAAAAAATGGTTTAGAGTAGCATTAAGGAAAACTGGGGACTACTAGTACTAGGCAGTGAAGGGTTAACAAAGTGTATGAAATGCAGAGATGACAAATTGGTGGTTCTCGAAAAAAAGAAAAAACAAAAACAAGGGGAGAATTGATAAAGTAAACCGCTTTTCTAAGGAGACATCGGTCTTTGATATACAGTAGTTTGTTTGGAAAGCAGTTACTATGCATAATCTCTTTGTGGTGTAACTTAGTTTGTATCACACCCGGCTGCAATCTTTCAGATCACCGGTTGGTCACCATTTCGACACTGGTCGAAGAGACTTTCTTTTTTTTTCTCTTGTATTTCGTGTTCCTTGAATGGATATTGCTTCGATGCTTCTTTGAAACTTCAATGGGTATCTCACTTAAGCAAGGTAACCAATTGAGTCCTATTTCTCGCTTTGATTTCCTTTTTTTTTTTCTTTACTTTCGTTTTTTACAGTGATAGTGTCGGGGGTAGAATGGTAGAAATACTCCGTCGGTGTACTTGTCGCATCACCGCTTATACAGTTCAGTACTCGAGTAAGGTATGGGCCTTCTCTCTCCTGCACGTTTTTTTTTTCTCGCAACCAACGACTCCACACCCGCCCGACAAACTCCTCTCAACGAGTTTCTATTACTAGGAAAAAAAAAACATCTACTATCACCCCGATCGTCGCCAAAAAGTCACAACCACCCACAGTCCCTGCCGCGCTGCCGCTATCGCCGGGACGTTAACTATTTTGGCGTAGCACAAAGAAAAAAGAAAGGATGGCCACTATGCTAAGCGAGGAAATAAAATGGGAAAAAAATGGATTCCCTCGACCAGGGTCGAACTCGCTCCCAACCGGTACAATAGGCGAAATGATTGGGTGGCCATCCCAGTCTCACAAATCAATTCGGAAGGGCTTTTGCCAGCTAGACCACAAAGTCAGGGTGGAATTTGTTAGCTTAAAAACGATATTTAACTAACACATGGCACGGAGGCCGGTCGGAGAGGGGTTGGGACAACGTTGCGAATGGTGCGGTGCGACTGGCTTGCCAAGAATCACCGCAGTATTCTTGGCGGTTTCGGCCTCTCCCGAACTGGTTCGGTGCACGGTTTTGGTTTGTGGCAAATATGTAACTGTAAACCAGTTTTCCCGACGTCGTTCTCAATGACGGCCGTTCTGAGAGTTCCAAGACGAGGACGGACCACATTTTGCCGTCCCTTCTCCTCCGGGGCTCCCGGCAGTTGCCCTACCGGTTCCTACGGGGGCCCTGGACGTTTGGGAACACTGAGTATAGAAAGGAAAAGACAGCAATTTGAAATGGTCATTTTCAAATTCTCCCCAATACTCATTTCAAATGTATGTCCTGCCAAACAGCCCAACATTTCAAAGGGTGATTTGGCTCTAAATTAGCATTTGAGATGGCCCAAATTTGAAATTGGGGCCTGCTAAACGGTCTCTTAGTGTGCCGACGTTTTCGGAGAGGTAAAGACGACCTTATGATCTAATCATGACTCGTTCTACAACCACCAACAATCCAAAGAAATTCTTGGCAAGTCTACAAAGTCCCGTTTCCCAAACTCGCTTATTTACACATCCGGCATTCCTAGAAGCACAATCCAGCTATTTATTTCTCTTTTGTGCAACCTGGAAACCGTCAGACAGTAACCGTTGAGGTTGAGGCCCCCACTATTCTCACGCTGTGCATTGGTCTACTCCCGCAGCCGAGCTGAAGTTGGACACCCATATAGAGTAGTGATTGCTGGGCGAATAGCAAACCAATGCAGGGCAACACAATTAATAATCGCATACGATAATATAGAAGAAAAACTCCCCACAATTCATTCTCGTACGTGACCTGGCAAACCATCACATACCCATATAATCTGTAATCTAGCCATTGAAATTATTATTTCTAGCGCAAAGTATCACCCTTTGAAGCTTCTCATGAAATGATTGACACTCTCGATAAATCACAGCCTGAGGAAGAGCTTCCCATGTCTCTACAAGTACGTGTCTAGCACCCTCCACCGCCGCCCTTCCACCACCCATGTGCTGGCATATTGGGTAATCGGTCAATAGAAGTAAAGAGGCAGGTATCGTATCCTTTCGCAAAAGTCGGATTCGTGCTAAGGAGGGCCTGTCCAATCGCTGTTTGACTTTTGCTTAAAGTGTGGCGATTTGGGGGTCTTCGTGCTCTCTCGTTGGCTCGGTTGCCCTTAGCCCCAATCCAACTTTTACGAAAGGATACACCGGGGGGAAAAAAATACCGTACAGTGCAAATTGCTTAAAACCTTCACCTCAAAGAGGCCTAAACTGGAAATCACATGGAACACTGGAAACTCATGATATTAAGAAATAGAAACCGTGGAGAGGTAGAGAATCAACATGGCTTGGTCCCAGTGGTTCGATTTTCAAAAATAAGTGGAAACTGGTGAAGGCTTGTGTCAGTAAAGTTGCAGATTTTTGGTGGGCGTGAAACAGGTGCCCAATTATTCGCTGGCATGTGTAGAAATTGGGCTTAGGAAAAGAGGCAAGTTAGACATTATGACATAATATATGCTAGCAGAGAAGTCATCAGCTAATATCATAGTTCACAGCAAGTCAATTGTACGAGTAGTTTTCTCTGCCTCTGCCAGGCGTTATGGCTTAGGCAGCACCCATGCTTTAGTGGTTACTTGGCACGGCTTGCGTCGGTTCGGATAATTTTGTGTTCCACTCTGGTTCAGCTTTTAAGCGATTTGCACCGTACGTTCACATTTTTGCCACCCGCTGTACATCCAGTAGCAACCGCAAACCCCAAGAAACTCAAAGTTCAGTGGGGGGCAAAAATGTGAACGTATTTTCCCCCCCCCCCCCGGTGTACGATACTGTTGGAGGGTTTTCCCGCCTCCGCGTTCTTTTGTGGGCAAGTGGCAGCAGCTCAGTAGGTCGATGGGATGCGGAAATTAGGTAGTCGAAATCTCCGCGAAAATGGCTACCTATCCTTTTGTATGTTAGACACAGGAAGAGGGGTCAATACTCAACAGCGAAATGTTCACGATGGTTGGATATTTCGATGAGGATTTTTATGATGCAGGCTTGTAGAGAAAATAAAGAACAAACCCAAACAAAAACTGAAAACCTCAAAGTGACAAAACCCGCTCGCAATCTCCTCTTCCTGACCACGTTTCCTGCCCGGTCCTTCTCCCTGCTCTGACCTTCTTTTTTTTCTTTCTAATTATTAGGCCAAACGCTCCCTTTAAATACACCGATTTGACTAGACTACAGCTCCTCCACGGCTCTCCAACGAACCTATGACGAAGACAACTATCGCTTGTCTACCGTAACTCCGACTTGCCCTCCACCTTATCTTATAGTGGACCCTTAATTACATCAACTGACGACAAACTATCCATGACTTTCCCCGACTTTTCTGTTTAACTTCCAACCATAACAATTACGTCTATCCTGCTGTCACTCCCGCGTGTCCATCTCCTCGTCTAAGGTATCACTCCGATCGTCGCCAGAAAGTCACAACCACCCACGATCCCTGTCGCTATTCCCGGTCGGGAAATCTCCGCCGCCAAGACACTAACTATTATCTCCTGGACCGCTGAAACGGTGGAAAATTTTGTGCCATCCCTTTTAGTCTCTAAGACATGGGGATGACTAAGGAGTTTTAAGATACTATCTCAGTATTCTTTGGTAATCATCAGCGTAGGTCTGATCATATAGCTAATATTAGTTCTGGTCTGAATTCTGCGCATCTGCAAAATTGTAGTTATTAACAAAAGTCGCTTATTAGCCTGTATCTCAGACACTGAAAGGGGGCGGAACAAAATTTTCCACTACAGTCGCACCCCGCTGTCCCGGACTTCACTCTCCCGGATCTTTCGCTGTCCCGGAAAATTTTTGGAGATTTATTCAGGCTACATAGAAATACACCTCGCTGTCCCGGATTTTGCATGTTTCGGGACTGGATGGAAATTTGAAAATTTTTAACCCCTGCTCACATAGAGAATATATTCACTATCCCGGATTTCTCCCTTATACTAGCCTAATTTGACCTCTCATAACATATCACAGCTGCCGAAAGGCATGATTGATGCCCTCTGTAGTCCGCCAAGTAGGAATACAGGATGAATGCTCATTCTGATCCTTCCCATCCTGATCCTCCCCACCCCGGTCCTCCCCATCCTCCTCCCAATCCTCCTCACTACCAGTAGAGTCACCTTGATACCATAGTTCCGGACTCCAGTTAATTCTGGTCCAGGGATACGGCCGGTTTGAGGTGGGGGATTGAACAGTGGTAGTCGGTCACCTACGATATGGTGATATAGTCTGCGAACGTGTAATAGGACCTCGAACAGTAGGACCTCGAATGGTAGAATGAAAATACTGTGTTAGTGTTGCTTGTCTCATTTGTTGGCTTGCTTGATATCTAAATGGCAAATTAGAAATAATAAATATTCATGTGTAGAAAACTAACTGGACAAGACACTTTTGAATTTTTTCTGCCAGATAGACAAGTTTAGACACCATAAGTTTAGGGGCTTTAAAGTCAAGATTGTACAGGTGAGTGACTGGGAGGGCTTGGTAATATCGCTGAAGTTCAGTAATGTATTTAATAGCAAGTGGAGTGCCAATAAAAGGTGGAGGAGAAGGAGTGGATGTTTGTTGCTGAGAGGTTGGATTGTCCGAGTCATCTTCTATTGAACCTAAGGGAAGGGCCATTCCATTCAGCTTAGAGATAGGCCATTCAAGAAGACCATTGGTAATCTCTTGTGCAATTAGAATGGAGGAATCATGGAGTTGAGCAGGCTCAGGCAGCTCGGCCTGGAGCAGAGAGTCATTGTCTTTGGTAAAGAAGTTGTCAAAATACTCATCCAAATTCTGGTAGTCAGTCTCCCCCAGTTTGCGTAACTGCTGAAATGCCTGTCAGCAGGCTGAATGTTGTTCTCTAATAAAGGCATCAACTGGACTAGAAATCTGTGATGGTATTGAGGCAGTAGTGATGTTAGCCTTAGTCTAGCAGTTCTGAATTGTCGATTGAGTAACACTATCCCAAGCTGTTGAACTAAGATAAATAGTTTTTAAGATGTCAATATTTTCCAGTGTTTCTTCAAACTCAGTAAATTGCTCCACCATGTATTCTACATACAGCCTGCAATAAGCTGCCTTAAATCACTTGATTATTCCCATATCTAAAGGCTGTAGATAAGCAGTTTTGCATGGTGGAAGGTAGATTAGAGTAATGTTGATAAGAGTAGGAGGTGGTGGACCAGTATAGTCAATAGGTGACTTTTCCGGTAGTGGATGTGAAGGACAGTTGTCAGATATTAGGGCAATATGATGATGATTGATACACATTTCATCATTCAATGAATGAAGAAAATCATACTACAATCGGCTAAGCATCCAGGCCCTCTTATTGAACTGATAAATGACAAGGAGATTAGTTGTATTGACCTTGTTCTATCTAAATGCTGTTGGAGTCTTGGCTCTACCAATTATCCAAAGCTTTCTTTTATCACTCCCATCTTGATTCACAATATGAAAGCTGGTAATTCAAGTCTTTTGATCCTTTCCACCTCTTAATGTCTTATTGGGTGCCAGTCTAACATTGGAGGAGTTTGGTTGTTTATTGAAAGTAAGTCTACTCTCATCGGCATTGTGAATATCTTGCAGACTGAATGGTAAAAGCTGCTCTGCCAAAAATGCTCTATCTTGAGGAAGTTCAGTCTGGTCAACCTCTGCTGAGTGTCCATGATGTGTAAGTCATCCAATTTGAAATCGTGACTTAAATTGATACAACCATCCTGAGGAAAAATCAAAGGCTTCATAACCTTCATCAACTCTGCGATCCGTCAGTTGCTCAATTACCACCTTTGATTGGGCATAGATAATCTCATTGGTTACTGATACTAAGCTCTCTTGTGCTGCATCGATCCAAATTGAGAGTAGGTGCTCTAATATTGGATAATAGGAGGCTCAATTATTCTGCTTATTTGCACTCAGTCCTACACCGGCAAATTCACAAGTTATTCATCACTTCAAGAAAAACAATTAAAAGAACTAAACTATGAATTAAGCAATGATGATAGGATAAATTATACCACTCAGAGGACCATCAGCTACTATTTTCTCCCAGTGTTTAAGGTGGTCTGAAAGGCTCTGGAGTGCCATAAATTGTCCATCTGGTCGACAAGGACATTCATCCAACTCGACAAAGTGGGAAAGCTTCAGCTTTGGATATTTTTGATGCAGGCAGCAGAGCTCATATTTTTGCAATGGTGTTAGGCCGAGTTTCTGTGATGTATTTCGTTTTTTCCTCACATAAGTAAGCTTTGCAGGCGGCATCGTGAGGGTAAATTCTGGGTATTTGGTCTGGTATCTGGGTCAACAACTTTTGCTGGTCTTTTATTCTCTACTCTACCCCTCATCTAAACCTCATGAGGAATAGATTACACTCCTTGCTACTCAGCTATCACTCGTTTTTCAGTTTTTTTAAATTCTTTTTCATTAACCATTTCACTCTCCCGGATGTTTCGCTGTCCCGGATGGCCAGCCTCGGATTTTGACCATCCGGGACAGCGGTGTGCGACTGTATTTCAGCGGCCCAGGAGATAGCGCAGCGCAAACAAAAAAAAGATGTCCAAAGTGCCGAGTGGGGAAATCAGACGGGAAAAAATGAAGTCCCTTCGACCAGAGTCAAACTGGTGACCAACTAGCGATCTGAACATTACAGCCAGGTGTGATACCAACTACACCACAAAGGGATATTGCGTTGTAGCAACACCTAAAAACAAACCAATTTAAATCCATGTGTTTGCTTGGAAACCGGGCATGAGAAAAAATGTTCGGAAAAAAACCCATTCAGAATGAAATTTCAATTATCAATTCTCCCCTTGTTCTCTTCTTTTTTCTTTTTTTTCTTTCAAGAACCACCAATTTGTCATGTCCCCAATCTTCCCCAATGCTATTCTTTTCTTTTTTTTTCTTTTCTTTTTTTCAACGGCTTGAACTTTAGAAATGACGTGATTCAACGCTGCGTAAAAAATAAAAAAAAAGGCCTTGTTGTCTTCCCATGCGTTATACCGTATATCGGGTTTTCTCGAAGCAGTAGATGCAGGTGGTGGATTATACCATACTGGTATAGGTTGTTGTAGTTCACAGAAAGTTTGCGCTTCGACGGAGGTGAGGCTGAACGCCCCGCTCGGGGTTGTGATTGGGGGCGCAACTCATTCATTCACTTGCGGTGGGTCTTAGGAGAACATGTATTCCGCGGTTTTCAGTGAAAGAGTAGGATAGCGAGGCTGTATGAATTGGAGAAATACCTTTTTTTCCGGACGGTGGTTGCTTTTGTGGCTATTGCGTGATGATTGCAAACGTGTTTGTCGTTGTTCACATGTACTAGCCCGTCTTTTTAAGTATTCGGACACCTTGACGCCAAGGCCTCATTTATTCGCCCTGCCGCTCAAAGCTTGGCGCCAAGGTGTCCGGATACTTGAAAAACGGGCTAGTACAGTAGACAAACCACCCCCCTTCGACCCCCATTTCCGAAAGAAAAAAAAAAGAAATATCCGGCAACACGAGATATGGTGCAATGCGTCTAAAGGGTGTATGATACCAGAAGCGTTGCATCTCAGAATGCTAGGTTAGAGGGTTATGAGTGGTGACTAATCATTTTTTGAAGAATTTGTATTTAATTTTTAACTACAACTACTATTCGGAAGACTAACATGTTGTTGCTTGTCAGGCATGATGGTTGTATTGGTGTTCTCCATTTGAATTGTTGATAATTATTAGGATAAATGAAATTGGTTTGGCCAAATTATAAATTAGGAAGCTATAAACACAACATTTGAAAAAGAATTACAAAAACAATACGGCCCCAGTGCTGAGTCGAACCCAGGTGCTTCGGAGATGATTAGTCACCACTCACAACCCTCTAACCTAGCATTACGAGATGCAATGCTTCTGGTACACCCTTTAGATGCATCGCACCATATCCCCACTAGCAGGCCGGTAACAGTCCAGCATTAAGGGTACAGTAAGCAAGGCAAACTCTATCACCATTATCTCCTTAACCACTCAGCTAGAAGGAAAGTACGAGTAGAACGTCATCTAGTTTCCGTAGGAATTATACGCGTTCGCCTTAACCTACAGCGCTTACCTTTCTCTCTCCACCTTCAAAAAAAAAGAAGCAGCCAAGATTGTCTCATTCCATGCTTATCACCCACCCACTAACCGTGCCAAGGCACCCACCACTTCGAAAGTCGCTACGTGCCCATCGAAGGCGGCACTCTCTGGGAGAGTGCCTAACAGTTCAACGGGAGTAACAGTTCAACGACAGAATTATTACATACAATGAGAAATATTAACAAAGTACCCAATTTCACGACTTAAAATCTTCCATACCCTTTGCCTATCATTCTTATCTTTCACTACCTTCTGCATCTGCATGGAAATCTTTTTCCACTGCTTTCTAACTTTGTTGTCGGCAGCCTTTTATGCAAGATCCAGTGCCCCCTAACACATATACCAACTACCAAACAGACCGAGATAAACCGCAGGTTAACCTCTTAACCCTACCTACCTCTCTCCTGTGCCCCTCCTGCGGATTATTTATCCCAATTGTTTGTTTGTTCCGACTTGCGAGTGTGCTGGAAGTGCTCTGTTTCGGGCTGACGTGATGTGAGGTTTTTTGTTTTTTCATGTCTTGGGTTCTGGTTGGTGGGCGTGGGAGGGAGGGAGGCAGGGGTGAGATATGGGGAATTAGGGTATCGGAGGTATTTTGGGAGTTGGTCTGTTTTAAACATGACGAAATCAAGGATGGGGGTTGGTGGAAAAGACTAGATGAGGGTGGAGATCTTGTGCTGTATCGAGAGAGAAATTGTTTATTTCTGGGATGTGCTTTGGTTACGAGTGCTGTACTGTTCCGCCATGGTTGGCCCGATCATTTACAGCAAGTGTTTGTGGCTGTCCATACAAGTATAGCACTTACCTATCGTTCACCCACACTATCACAACAAAGGAGGTCTCGGAGGGAATATCCACCAACACTTGTCGTTCCCAATGAAAAAATACTGCATCAGAGGGACATTTGAAAATTCCAAACAAAGAATCCACCTCCACCCTTGTACTCTTCCAATCATTTGGATCCCCCAACTTTAGCCCTGGGAAAAGAAAAAAGAAACAAAAAATACATCGTCCATATAATCTGGTAAAATTTGATAACTTGACATTCCCGACTGTCCTGTATGTCACCCCACTTTCCTCTTTCTCTTTTTTCCACCACCTTAACCCCACGCTCAACTATCTCCAATTTCTGTCAAGAACTTCCGCTTAACTCTGATGAGAGATGTCAGGGGAGCGGGACCAATTGCCAATGGAAGTAAAACAAAGGATCCAGAATAGACAGAAAGGATTTGATGATCGAACTGAGAAAGGCTAAACTAACTAGAAACATTTAACGAAAGTGAAGTGAAAAAAGCATCGCAAAAGAAAACTATAATCTCCTTGTTCCCAATGTTGAAAGTTACCCTGGTTCCATGTCTCCACACATCTAAACATCAATCCAGTCAATCCGAAATCCAATATGTAATCCGTGGTACTGCATACCAATGCTAAGTTATGATGATGAACTTGTATCGATATGTAAGGGTCTCGTTATTGATCGATATTGGCGTAAGTTGTTATTGCAGATATGACATCATCGAGTGATTAGCGGTGAAGGGGAACGGGAAAAGAAAATAACATCCTTATCCACTAGCTCGGACTAGCGGAGTGATCAAAATACATGAAATGCCCATTCTGATAATTCGCTTGCGGATAGTGTGATATCAGAGGCATTTGGATGCGGTGTATCAAAGATCGTGCGATAGGGGATCACCAGACCCTTGCTGGGAGGATTGACCGTTCCAGCCTGGTCAATATCAAAGGATTGGTTGTATCCCGGTTTTGTCAGGCAGCTGTTCTCTGTAGCTATCTGGTTCGGATCTGGTACCATTTCCCAACACTCAAGCCGCACTGATTTTGGATGCTGGCTAATCTCTATGATAATCACCATCCTGGTTTGTCCTCCAGAATTCTCAAACCACCACTCAGCATCACATCGAAGTGATGATAAGCTTTCAGAGTATCCGACTTCAATCATCAGTGATGGCTAACCGGCCTCACCCTGGCGGGTATCAGACGGTTTCAATCTAGCATCGCCTTCTTTGCTCCGCACACCTGGGGTTATAAACGTCGCTTTCCCCACAGGAACAATGGAACGCCAAGAATGTCGGGGAATATTTGTGATCTTATCTTCGATCTGGGAATAGAAACTAAATCTTGCCTGTTCCCGGGTGGTCCCAGGCATCATCTTAATTATGAGTGACTGCAACGGATGCTCGTAGGTGAATCGAGCCCCTTTGCGAATCGAGTGATTGTAGAATTCCTCATCGATTGGGTCAACCATGTCTTCTGAGACACCGGTGACAAGCATGTAGCAGCCAATTGGTGAGTCAGCACATTGCTCGCTCTTCTCTTCAGCTTCCTCGGCCAGGTCAACGGCGGTGGAGAAATGAAATTTATTCGTGTCTGGGATGAGTGACGATAATTTCGTAAATGCTATACTAGAAGGCGTAAAGTTAGAAGAGGCAGCAAGAGCGTCGTCATCTACCAATAGAGGATCGGTTGTTGTTGACATGGTGGAGGTTCTGGGGGAATTTGTTTCATCAACATACCTAGTGTTTGTCGAAGGTGCCGGTGTAGAGGACCCACCGCGGGTACTTAAGATAGGCTGGTCACAATCAGACACATTGCCAGATGGCTGTGCCATGTCCAGGAAATAGTTTGAAGGGTATAAGAGAATGTAAAATCGGTAACTATGTGAAGAAGGTAAAAGGCAGCGGGGCCAAGGGAAGTATATCAAGCGGAGTGGAACCCCTAATCAAATGTCCTTTGTGGAATGGATTTCGCGTGACGTCATGGTTAAGTGGATGGCGGTTGTAAATGTCGGGTGTGAAAAAATGGTGATTGAGGAAATGTTTGTAAGAAAAGGTAGGGGGGATGGTGTGTCAGAGGATTAAATATAGCAAAGGCAATCAGATGAAAGTTTGTGGGGCGGAGGGGTTGCCGGATGGCGTAGACAAATGCACAACATGGGAGTAGCGGGGGTCTTGACCTCAATAGTTACTGTTTGACGGTTTCCAAGTTGCACAAGAGAGAAATGGATAGCTGGATTATGCTGCTAGGAATACCGGATGTGTGAATAAGCGAGATTGGGAAATGGGATTTTGTAGACTTGTAAAAAATTTCCTTTGATTGTTGGTGGTTGTATAGCGAGTCATGACTAGATCATAAGGTAGCCTTTACCTCTCGGAAAACGTCGGCACAAAGGCCGTTTGGCAGGCCCCAATTTCAAATTTTGGCCATTTGAAGCACTAATTTAGAGCCAAATCACCTTTTGAAAAGTTGTGCTGTTAGGACATACGATGCGCATTGGGGAGAATTTGAAATGACATGAAAATCAGTCACTTTCATCAGTACATATTGAAGCGATCCTCATTCATCTTTGCCTGCTGATACAGGGCTGTGTGCATGAGATGTTGAGCTACTTAAATCCATTGATCTTCCAAACCTGGCCTTGTTTCCTTCATCGTAGATATATTCAATATTAAAAGTCTTCCCGGACTCCCAGTTCTAAGAAATGCACCCTTTCTACCAATGCCTACGTCACCCGATCCAACAAATTTGAACCCCTTTAGACGAGCCTACTAGTCTCCAATTTCGAATTTGATAATTCTTTGAAAACCTGCTTGGTAAGCGAAAGTTTGAAATTCTGTGTCATCACAATTTCGAACGCGGCGTGTCAAATTCCAAAAATTTGAAACCCCGCCATGCCAAACGGCCCCCAAGTTATCTCTCGGTCTCCCAACCGAATCTCCAGCATAAAAATCTGATTTTCCTCCCAATCATATTCAATTTTGTATTTACAATAATGGAATACCAGCCCAAATCCGTGACTTGCCTCTTGTGCGTGCAGTCTTGCGACGCAGCTTTTGCGTGGTTGTCTCGCATTGCAACAAGCCAGAAGCACGGAATCCACTGTTGGGCATTCATTTCACCGACCATGCCCGATCAGCAAGGCCCATAGTGAAGAAATAATGCAAACTTTGGTGTTCATTGTGACAACTCTCATCCCTGAATCATCTACTCTATTTAACTACGAGGGCAAATCATATATACCAAACTGAAAAGAATATTCCCCAGAATCATCACCGTATGTCCCCCACCACGTTCTAGCCCCTTCCAACCCCCCTCCGACCGTCCCCCCTGCCATGTGTTAGTCAAGTACCATTTTTAAGCTACCAAATTCCATGATCCCTTTGTGTGATTTAGGGATGAGAGTTATCACAATGAACACCAAAGTTTGCATTATTTCTTCACTATGGGCCTTGCTGATCGGAGATGGTGGCTGAAATAAATGCCCAACAGTGGATTCCATGCTTCTGGCTTGTTGCAATGTGATACCCACGCAAACGCTGCGTCGTAAGACTGTACAGTCGCGAGAGGAAAGTAACCGGACAAGATCAGAATGAGATTTGAGCAGCCCAATGTAGATCGTATGAGTGTTGCAACGACATCATTGCGTATTTGCAACATGATTGGGTAATGATTTATAGTATGATAGATGGGATGCCAAATAGGATCATAAGGTTGATTGAGAAAGACGGTGCGAGAACCAAGTATTAGTTGTAATTAGGTTTTTTTTCTTATCTTTTTGTGTTATTGAGGACATTTATAAACCTGGAGTGAAATGTTTTTCTATCTTGTCCGGTTACTTTCTTGTCGCGACTGTACACGTAAGAGGCAAGTCAGACAACCACTTATTCACCCTGTGTCCATCGAAGATCCCCGGCTACGTCCGAAAAGCCTGAAAGACAGCCTTCTCATCCTCACCATCGTCTCTCCTCCTCCGCCCCGGTCAATACCACCCTGCTCCCCCTCCCTCCAGTCCTGTGATCTGAAAACCCCCCCAGCCAACCCCGAACCCCCACCATGCCCACCACCCTGCAGCCCACCCCTCTGCCCCAACCAAGAATCGGGATCCTGGAAGACTGGCTAACCCGGACTGAATAGGCTGTCCGGGCAAAAGGCCAACTTGAAAGCCTCTCTGAAGCCAGGGGTCAGGTGATGCGGTCATGGAGGAGGATCAAAATATGGCTGATGGGGGTGGACGATACAGACTGGCATAGTGAAGGGCTGGCACTCTCCCGTCAATTTGACAGCGAAATAGAGCGTGAAGGGGGGGAGCCATTGTCACATCAGGAGATTATGAGGGAGGAGGCGCTGGAGGTGGGAAGAAGGCGGAGGGAATGCGTGGGTAAGGATGCGGAGTGGGAATATCAGATTGAGGACGAGATGGATGAGGTGGGGGGAGAGGGGGGTGGTGGGAGTGGTTCGGACTTGACTCTGGGTACAAGCGTGCAGGGGGATGTCACGGGGATACTTAGTGCCACGGAGAGTCTGGAAAAAAGAAAAATCAAAGAAGATAAGAAAAAACCTTGGGTGGGGGGTGAAGGGAGAAGAAAAAGGAAAGCGGCAATGAGGAGGAGGAAGATGGAAGAGTTGAGACGTGGGCCGGAAACAAAAACGGAAGGCGGGAGCATAGCCTAAGTCAGAGTATGCGAAACCGATTGAGGGAGCTTGAGGGGGGAGTGGAATGTTCGGTAGCTGTTTTGGTTTTTGACAGAGTTTGTGACATTGATAACTTTGCTGCGCAGGGTGAGCTATGATAGCTTCCATCATCCATATCAGGCATGATTGCCATATAGCCGCGAGGGAGATATCACCTTGAGGAAGTTTATGACGCTTATTGTCTTCTTTCGCCGCACCTAGGTGCTTTCACCCAGCGGTTACTGTGTGAACAATTACTCTCTGCATTCGATATTTCCATAGTTGCTATTTGTATCCGAATTCCTCCTGGAAACTCTAGTAGTTGGCATAGATATAAATATATCGGGATTGTGGTTAGGATTAATCAATGAAAAGGGCGAGAAAAGATATTATATAAGCATTATACGGCTACCACTATGGCTCGTCTAATTTGTGATGGAGTTATTCGGGAACCCGCTGTCCCCTGTTGCGTGCAAGTTCACAGTCACCTCGAATCTTTTAAGAATGTTCCGGAGATGTGTACAAGACACTACCGACTCCCAGCGACGGTTTACTCTGTTGCCCCGGCAATCTGCTTCAATCGATGAGCAGCCAAATCACCCTATTACTTCAAGTACGTGTTTCTGCATTGCTCAACCGCTATCTCAATTTCTTTCCGTGAAGTGGGTAAAGGCCAGCCTTTTACTAACGCAATATTATTTTCACAAATATTGGCTGCGGAAGGGGAGGGGGTTACCATTGCCTTGCCTCCAGGTATTCTCGGTTTGTGTAAGTTAGAAGGCGGGGCATCGAATGTCGTACTGATAGGCCACCCCTGGCAGCGCAACAAACGAGTCCGGGTGTGTGTCAAACTTCGACCCCCTGAGAACCACCCGGATCTCCTGTGCCACCATCGGGGTAGAGCGATCAGGTATCCTCGAGCCCTGACCGAAAAAGAAACATTCCTGCAAAATTCCGAAGGACTTTTGAGTGAAGTTATCAAGTGTTGATAACTGTGAAGGCCTAGAATATTAAATCCTACAGGATCAGTGGTTTTGGGAAATGGTGCTAGAGCTCTTCCGTGATCATATAATATCACTCGAAAACGTGCTCGGTCGTGGTTGGGGTAATGATTTTTCTTCGGGAATCTAGGATGATTCTTCGAAATAGGCATCATGTAGGCTTGGCTGTATAATTTATTCTGGAGCGGCTCTTATGAGGGAGTGTTATAGTCCTTGTCCTCTGTAGTTTTTGTTTTCTAAGGGTTAAGGTGATAACCTTTGGACTGTTCTCGATGATTCGACGGGTAAGAACATTGTCACGATTTGGGTTGAAAAAAATAAATAAAGATAATAGCAAAACAGTCGGGAGTCCGTATTAGACAAGAGCTGTCAAGTATTAGAGAGGGCTAGATTGATTTTCGCATTTTCTTTTTGCTGTATAATTTTATTTTTTTCTCCTTCTGAGTGAGGTTTGATTTGTCCTCCCGTAAGGTGTTGGGAGGCCTAAATGAGTCAACGGGAACTTTACCGCTGGTGACGCGCGTCACCGCAAGAGAGACAAGGATACCAACGTCGTAACCACCAAACCCATCATTTCCATATCCAACCACGGAACCACTTACCATCCCACTTACCATCCCACTACCAGGACAACCAACCATCCAAAAAATCAAACTTCGCCAAATGGATCAAAACGACCCCTTCTCCCACAATACAGCCGCGCCTGACATTATGGACTTCGTCACCCAGTCCGCGCCCCCCAAGCCCGCAGCCACGGCATCCTCGGTGCCAACAATCCTAGTCACGGACTGGCACCGCTCTCACCTCTTGGAATTCTTCAGGGAAAAAAACATCGAATTCCACCCCGACTACTCCTGGAAAACCTTCATCTGGCTGATCGCGAAGTTCATTGTCAACGGTCGCGAAGAGGAGATTGTCGAGACGGACTGGAAGAAGATGGCTGGTGGAGGGACGGCTATGTTTATTAAGTTTTCGACGATGCCCACTTTTGATGAGGGGGTTGAGATCTTGAGGAGTTCGAAGGCGTTTGAGGGGTGTCTTGTTGAGAGGATTAGGGGTTGAGAGAGGTTTGTTCTGCTTGTTCTTCGGGGCTTGGGAGAGGGTTGCTGACGGTCATGCTAGTAGTAGTCGTGGAGGGAGGAGCAATGGCCGGATTTACATTTAAAGCCTAAGGCTTCATCTTTCTGCTCTCTATTTCTCTACTTTCTCTTTCATTTACATTCCTCCCCAACTTGCTCTGGATAATCCTTCTTGGTTCGCCTGATCGTACACACCGTTTTCGTTCAAAAGTTCCAGAAAGTCCTACTTTTTCTAAGTTTTGATTTACTCTCTAAGTTAGTCACGCTGCTGGGATTAGTGTCACTGGTTTTCCTTTCGAACGTCGTTTCTTTCTTTTCTTCTCTTTAGTTTTCTGCTTGTGGATAGTTCTAGGGCATTTCGGCTCGGGGGATCGATGGACTTAGATAGAAAACGAACAAAAAAAACCCTTTCTGCTTTTTTCACTCTTATACATGCTGTCTCACGGTGCTCTTTGGTCTGCTTGCATTTATTGATGTGGATGATTGTAATTCACAACAGCAAAATCTTCGTGCGGATAATCATGGGTGGAAGTAGGAATACGCTAAAGAGATATAACATTTTGTAAATTGAACGGAACGTCAAAAAACAACATGAGCGCATCCCGAATACTGTGAACGGTGGGCAGATATCCACAGAAACAAACCGTGGAAACCGTACCCATTTTACTCCGTTCGTAATCTTGCAGGATACTCCACGCTCCATGCTTTCCATCATACCATAGTCACCAGGGAAACCTTGACTCTTCGGACAGCTTGATAGAGAAACAGAAACTTTAGAAACGGAAAACTACTGTCTCTCGAAAATGTAAAGTGTCTGAAGCAAGCACTCACAACCAAAGCTCCCTTGTCATGACGTTCCTCACTCCACAAGTTATCATAACAAAGATGCCAAAAAAGAATATAAAGCACGCCCAATTAAAACAAGATGCCTGCTCTTTTCGGACATACTGCATGTCTGCTGGTAGTGCTCTGGGCAGGCACTGTGGAGCCCATAATCACTGATCCCTCGTAAATGGTAACCGGGGTGAAGAAGTGTGTAGTGAAACCCCCTAAACAGCCTTCCGGAGCAAATCCGGGACTAGTAGAAATATTGGGTCACCTCAGAAGAAGCGTTTGATCCGTGTAGGATATCAAGTGATGATCAGAAGCGCTAAGTATCGCTCCGCGTAAGTTAATCTTTCAAAATCAAAGATTTCAACCCTGGCTAGCCTGATTCAAACAAAAAGCAAGATATATAATTCATCACAATAGATCTTTTATAGATGCTCTGAATGCCACATAAGGTTCCGTGTCAATAATCGCAGGGTAGGGGCTGGGCCGCGCGGCTATGAAGGCCACTCAAGGGGCACGATCGGCTAAAGTCAAATGTCTTGGCATCCCCTGGTCCCCCTTTATAAACCCACCACTCCCCACCCCTTCTCCTCTTTTTTCCTCAGCTCTCTTTGCCTTTTGGTAAGTCCACCAAAAATTCCTATTTTGTCCAATCTGACGCATGCTAATTATCCAACAGGCTTAGATCAAGTGTAGTACTCGTGCCAAGGTTGCGGCGTGTGGCCGCAACCCCTGCATGTTCGCTGGCTCACAACCGGGGGCACTCTAAAGAGTGCCTGCCAGCTCAATGCAACTTTACAGCTCAACGCAACTTTGTGGCTTAGCATAGTAAATTTGTGACACAGCATACCTTTGTGACTCAGCATTGCTTTATGACTCAGCAGAACCTTGTGACTCAGCAGAATTTTGAGGCTTAAAACAAATCATAAAATAGAAGCTTCTCTTATCACCATCCAGAACGACCCATACACCATCAAACAATGTCACAAGTACCAGCCTTTGTCCTACCAAGCCAGCGGGTGGAGCCCTATGAGGATATTGAAATACGGATTCAGGCTGCTGTCACCTTCATTCAAACAAGGCAAAATGAGGACCCCCCAGGCCAGGTGAATATTGCTGAGATTGCACGTACATACGAGGTTCCAGTCACCAGACTTCGAAGACATCTACAAGGCCGCCAGTCGAAACAAGAGCGTCCAGCAACCAACCGTAAGCTTTCAGATGACCAGGAACTGGCAGTGTGTCAGTACCTTGACCGTCTGGACACAATTGGCACAAGTGCTCGACTACAAATGGTTTCAAGCTGTGCCAATGCGATTCTCCAATCTGCGCATACTGGGCCAGAGCCAGCACCTCTGATAGGTGACCACTGGGTACCACGATTTCTCCAGCGTCATCCAGAATACTTTATTAGAAAGCAACAGACCATCGATGCTGACCGCAAGAATGCTCACCAGCCTAATGATATTCTCGCTTGGTTTGAGAAATATCGTTCTGTTTGTGAGGAGTACAACATTCAGCATGGGGATCAGTATAATTTTGATGAGACTGGTTTTCGCATTGGGATTGGCCGGGACCAGTGGATTATTACACGTGATCCAAATCGCCAAGCCTACCTTGCCAGCTCTACAAACAGAGAGCTAGTTAGTGTCTGTGAAACAATCAGTGCTGATGGGGTTGTCTTGCCGCCAATGCTTATTGTTCCTGGGGTGATTCATCAAGAGCCCTGGTATGTGGCTACAAGTATCCCAGATGATTACTTGATCGCCACCTCCAACACCGGTTACAATAATGATGACTTGACAATCAAATGGCTTGCCCATTTTGAACGATTCTCTGCTAAACGACAAGTGGGAGCTCACCGACTTCTTCTCCTAGATGGGTTTGGCTCGCATTGCACCAAACAGTTTATCGACTACTGTGATCGCCATAAGATCATTGTTTTCTGCCTGCCTCCTCATTCAAGCCATCTTCTTCAACCCTTGGATGTAGTCGTATTCCAACCCTACAAGCATTATCACGCGGAAGCTGTAGAGGTAGCGACACGTATGGGATGTGGGGACTTTGACAAGTGCGAATTTCTTGATAAGATTCATTCAATACGCCAACAGACCTTCAAGCCATCCACAATTCGATCTGCCTTTCAAGCCACAGGCCTTATCCCTTACAATCCTAGTATAGTCATTTCCAAACTACGAGAAGCAGCTCCCACTTCTACCATACCTCCGAACCAATTCTCTGGAATTCCTTCTGGCATTCCACTTACGATCGCAAGTCTAAAGACCCAGGGCGATGAATTACTAGATCAAGCACAAGAGATGTCACCAGAATTCCAGCATCGTCTTAAGCTAGTACTACAAGGTGGACTAGCATTGGCACAGTCAGGTGCCTTAGCAATGGAACATCTGGAGAATACTCGGGCGGCCGATCAAGCTCGAAGTGCAAGAAGTCGGGCTCATAGTAGGAGGCAGATACAGAAGGGGGGAGTGTTATATGCGTCTAAAGCACGCCAAATGGTTAAAAGAAGGGTTGATGCAGAGGTGGAAAAGCAGACAAAACAGCTCCGTAGGGCAGTAAATAATCAAAGAAGAGAGGACAAGGAAAAGCTTCAACCATTTCTTGATGAGATAAAGGCAAGGGGAAAAGCCAGACGTGCTGCTCAAGCACAGAAAAAGAAGGTGTCAAGGCTGATTATAATGGGTATTAAGCGACATGCAAGGTTGCACAAATTAATGTAAATTCGAATACCACATTCTGTAAACTTTTGATATAATATTCAAGTTAAGTTACAAAGTTATACTCAGTTACTAAGTTATGCTGAGTCAAAAAGTCTTTAAAGCCACAAAGTTCTGTTGAGCCACAAAGTTGCGTTGAGCTGTAAAGTTGCATTGAGCTGGCAGGCACTCTTTAGAGTGCCCCCGGTTGTGAGCCAGCGAACATGCGGGGGTTGCGGCCACACGCCGCAACCTTGGCACGAGTATCTGTTCTTTTCAGCTTAATCTCTGAAACGGCTCTCTGGAGCCTGTTTTTTCGATTATTCGTATTTTTGTTTATCCCGGGGATCTTGCCTCTAGCTTGCTATGTTTGATCCCCACCGTGTCACCGGTATTGCTCTGTCTCCGGTTGATGCGAAAGATTGATTTTGTCTCCACTTTCTGGTTGTTTGCGAGGGATTGAGACATGATCTAGGTGCAACTACATAATTGCTTTTGCCGGGAGATGGTTTGTTTACTGTGGCGCGAATTAAATATCATACTCGAAACGTGTGGCGTTCGTTCCCACTCTCAAATTTCGAGTACTTCGCGCCTGGATAGTGGTTGAACTTTGCGTGAATCTCTCGGAGGAATTCGTGGACGACGAAACAAGGAGATCAATGGCCGCAGTTTGTAACATATTTGCACAAGACTGTGGATGTGGCCACTCAGAATACCGGCGGCCAACAACGCAAAACCAGTTGGCAAGAGCATTTCTAGAACACTGTGTCTTTTTGTTTTTCGCGGATGGAAATGGTGGCTTCCGTGGACGAACCGTGCCATCAGCCTGGACATGCATGTGCTGGGTTAGGGTTCTGTAGTGACCCCTCATCAAAGCTTTAATCATGATGTGTGAGGCGATTAACACAATTTTTTGTTCAACACCCTGCCGTCATATTTCATCAATCATCGCGACCGAGTAGCACTGCATCTGAGTTAATCGCTGTTTCTCGACTCCGCTATAACTGATCTTCGTCTGGCTCACAATACCTACTTAAGCCGAGTTTAAAATGGCTTTACTCTACCTCCCTAATGAGATAATACTTCAAATCAGCGGTATTATTAAACTTCTGGATTACTCGTCACTCCTGAGATGCGATCGCCGTTTGGCAGGCCTTTTAATGCCAACCTTTCTCAATTACATCCTTCGCTACCCAAACACCCGGGGCTAGCTCGCGCCCCAGCTTGCAGCCGAGCGAGGCGACATTTGCACCGTCAATGCGCTTGTCGACCTCGGTCTTCCCTCTCTCATCACGGAAGGTCACCATATCAACTACATCTGCCCTACTATAACACCAACCGCAATCATAACCCTTCATCCAACAAATACTTCCCTGTCCATGCTCGCGACATATTGGGTAGAACCCCGCTATACACCGCGGCGAGAGACAACCCGACGGCAGTCCGCTGCTTGCTCGAACACGGCGGTGACGTTAACACTGCCACTTACCGCGCTCAGGAAACGCCACTTATGCAAACATCGAAGTACGACTAGTGATCCTAAGCGGCCAGTCCGTCCGGCTTTGGGTACGGCCGGACTGTGGGAAAGCGGCTTTTCAAAACTAAAGCAGGGCCCGGCCTGGGTCGCCTGCAGGCTTTGTATGTAGCTGATACATTGTGATTCCATATCCGCTGGATATCCATGGATGGCCTGGGTATCTGTGGGTTATGCAGTCGAATTAAAGATAAGTGGTATGCGAGGAGCTTGGCCTGGGCATCTGGCAGCTTCTGCCTGGGTTGCCGAACCTCTCGGCCTGGCAGTCGCCTGGGCGCCGCCAGGCTTTGGCGGCCGGAAATAATTTAAGCCGGACTGGCCCAGGCTCTTCAGAATCATGGCCGGACCATGGGTCGGACTGGCCGCTTGGGATCACTGCTTGTAGAAACCCGCGCTTGCTTATAGGAAAGAGTTTGGTGTTTGGACTACGCATGAGGCAGCACGCCTGCTACGCTGTGACCACCCAAATCGTCCCGAAATAGTCAGGTTGTACTTCTGGCCTTAGCTATAATGTATTCGGTACTGGAGCTTGGAGAGGAAAGCTTTTGCTAGCGCTCCTCTTTGCGTTTACCAACAAAACATATGGAGTCAGCGCACAGCAAGCCCTCGCAAGCACCTCCTCCCCGCGTTTACCAACCAAACACACGCAAAGTAGCCCCCACAAATGCCTCCTCCCTGGGTTTACCAACAGAGCACGAAGAAGCAATGCAAAGTAGCGCCTCTTCTTTTCGTTTACCAACAAGCCCACGGTTTCTCCGGCATCCGGAGGTTACGCGCGAAGCATGTTGGACAGCAAGTGTCTGCACCTGGTACTGGCTGGACTTGGATGCTCAGAACTCAGGTGTCCCTGGCATTATAAGCAGGTATAATACTCCGCCAGGAGTCTGTCGGCTACTGCAGTCATCAACCCTCATTGTACTCATAATTGAACGATGTATGTGAAGACGACTGCTATTGCATGACACCCAGATCCGTGCAAAAAGGTCAAATTTTGCTTTTATGCAATAGCAGTCGTGTTCACAAACGTCGTTCAATTACGCGTATTGCAACCTTGCACGCCATCCAAGCCTTCAACTATTATCCACTTATTAATACCTGCACGCAGCCTCACTGTTGCAATGTCGCACGCTCTCCAAGCTCCACATCGATTACGATTTGAATACTGCCCCCCTCCATACAATCAGAATGGGAGTAGCCAAGAAGGCTTCGAGAGCATTTAGCAAAAATATTCCGGACGAAAAACTCACCGGTTTCCCCATATCGCGTGGCCTTATCTGGTCTAATAATTACTTCCGTTTGGATATGCAAGGGGTAAGTGCGCTTTCTGAGTCTCGTTTGCCGAGCCAGGTTTTTCTGACGAGTTCCTCCACAGATGACTCCCGGAGTCCCCCAAAAAAATAACTTGCAGATCCAAGCGAACAGGGGGTCGGGGGTCTCCTCCGTTGAAATGCTTGCTCCTGATATGGTTGCAGGTCCAGTGCTCATCGGGGTAGAGGATGAAGTTACTCCTCGGGAACTGAGGGATATGTTTTTGGCAAGAATTTTGATATAACGGCGCAGTTGTTCTCTGTTGGGCTGACTGTCCGTTATTATTATTATTATCATTATCATTATTATTATTTTTCCATTACCGGTAGGCACTGTTTAACGTGAACAAGAAACATGTATTCTAGTCTAGTGTTTGCACGGAAGAGGCGGTGGGAATTGAAATTCAAAAATAGAACTGTCTTTTCTTCGGGAATTTAGTGATCGCTGAAGCGAGTGAAAGGAATCAGCCGCTTTCAGTAAAAAAAACATGTTTTTTAAAAAGTAGACTGATTCGTGACCCAAAAGGATCTGACTACAACCGATGGTGTTGACGCCCCCGTGGCTGTTGATGCGATGGGTTCTTCTCAGAAACCACCAGAAAATTAGGTATAGTTCGGTGACATAATTCATCGTTCGTCGCCCATCGTGCCTCGTCACAACACCAAAACTACACCAAAATGGAAAGAAAACCAAATATGACCCATCTTTTAAATTCAGGTGTATTTATTCCAGTAGCAAGATCTATCGCTCAGCAAAAAAAAAATAGGTTTAATTGAGCAACTTTTGCTTGTGTTCTAAAGCTAAACAAACCGTGTTTTTGGTGTAAAATGAATGGCCAACGATGAACTGTGCCACCAAGCTGTACGTAGGTGGACTGCAGAAGAGCGCTCAGCCAACGAAACAGGTAGCAAAACATGACCCAATGGCCTAACCTAGCCTGTAAACATATTTCCACCTCCACACTACTCGTAGAAGACAAGAAGTATTCGATAGTTACACTCTCTCTTACCCCCCGAGTACCAACAGTGTTTCACCTGGAGGATAGACTGCTGGGTGAGTACATTAGAGGGATTTCGCAACGCAAAGTTAGCTTAATTCTAGCTTGTTGCGACGGCAACCGGTCAGAGGTTAGAGCTCGCGTCTCACTTAAGAGATATCGTACGCTTAATGTTCAGTTAGTTAAGCTAAGAGATAGCGAATTCTCTTGGTGAGGTAAACAACAGCATCCCACCCTAACCCATGTTGCAACAAGCAAATATCCTCCCGAATTCTTCCCCAATCCCTATTTTTCAAGTTCGCTTGTTGCAATAGTAAACACTATTGTCACAGAGATAGCGATCCCTAACTTTGCGTTGCGAAATCCCTCTATTAAATCGTTTTGGCGCTTATTGAATCTACGCACTAACCGAGAGTGGATGACAGATCGCTGGATGAGTATACTAAATCGTGGTGGCGCTTACATTATCCAAGCGCTAACCCAGAGTGGATGTAGGAATGCTGGGTGAGTATATTAGACCAGTAAACAAGCCTGTCACAAGGATAGCGATCCCGAATTCTTGATTGCGAAATCTCCGTATCTGCTCGGGCCAGAGACGTCTACTGGCCGAGTCACCATCAGAACACCTCAGCCATACCCCTTCAAGCCAGGTATTCCTCTAACTTTCGTGCTAAAATTCCGTGAAATTCGGTATACGAACGAAGAGATAATGAAGGCCTTAAATGGAGACAGGGGGGCCTATGAACGAGTGGCTTGAGCGACTAAAGCGTTGCCGGGAGTCTTTTCATGAAGACTGTTAATCTAGTAGTTGGGCTTAAGAGAAGTAAGCGTCACAGCTCTATCCTAAATATACCCAATAACTAATACGTGAAAATTATCTCTACTCGTATTTAGGAGGCTAGCCTCTTAACATACGCTAAAATGAAAAATGAAAAAAAAAAAAAAAAGACCAGTGATTCTAGACTTCATGTGAATAACAGTTCTCATATTGAAACCCAACAACTTCGTTGGCTTTTACCGACTTCTTCCACTTTCCTTCAAACCTCTTTTTTTTTTTTTCTCCCCCCATCCCCCTCATGCAGCTTCATTTTTTTCTTTTCCTCCCTCTTTCCTCTTGATTTTCCTCCCTTCCCAATTTTCCCTTTAGTTTTCTTTTTCTTTCTTTTTGATTTCCCTCTCCTTATGCTGTTCCCTTCTTTTCTCAACTTTTCAACCATGTAAATTGGATGATTCATTCTCCATCAAGTCCTCCCCTTTTCTTTAACAAGAGTTTAACTTCACTCATATGATACTCTCGTTGGTCGGAAGATGAGATACTTCAGTGCTTGTTTATATTGCAGTGCGGGCCTCCGAAACTGATCCTCCCCGAACAGACCCCATAATAATATGCGAACAAACGAACTATAGGCTATTGTTGAAAATAATGGATGCTGAGGTAATGATCGGTAAGGAGGGTTTTACGCAGTGGAGTGGAATGGTACAAGTGAATGTATTGAGGTTGTATCAAGCGGTAATAGAGACCATGATTGATTGTGTGAAGTGTGTGAAAGGAGAGGAAAGACTTGAAAGGAAGGAAAGAAGATGAGTGTGTCAGGGAAGAAAAGAAGGAAAGGTTGCGGCTAAGAAGGAAGGAAAGCAAACAGGAGAAAAAAATTTCAACGCTTGCGCGTCCCCTCACTAGTGCATGCGCGTGCCACTGCGGCCAAAGAGTGCGGCTATTTCCAAGAGCCATGCCAAGACATAGAGCGAGTGATAGTTCATGACAGCATGCATAACTCTTGAGGTATGATACGACGATCATATTCCAATCCCTCCAACTAATCACAATCTAACCCTGCAGCCATTCCTCAACCAAGTAGCGGTAATGATCTAGGATATGTGAAGCATTACTGGTTGCAGTACAAAGAGAAATGTTCCAGCGAGAAAGAAATTTATTGAACCAGCCATAAGAAAATTTGAATCCCTTAGAAGTGCGATCCGGGTGTCTCCTTAAAAAGTAATTTACTCGCAAGTTGAAACCAAATACGCCGTACTATCAGTCACTGGTAGTTTGGATTTTTTTTTTTTTTTTGGCAGGTTATTCAATATGGTCACTGTCGTTGAATCATATGGCAGCAATGACTCTCGGAGCCCGATGCTGCCATACTCGAGTACTTTCTCCCTAAGCAATCCTTAGGGCCAATCCGACTTTTCCCGGATTATATGGTATTATTCTAGCCCTTAGAAACACTTCGCTAGCCCTCTCTTTCCACTGTTTAGTAAAACAAATAGTGATAAAGGTTTACAGTGTCCTTAGAGGCATATTCGAAACCAGTTATCTGAGAGGCTCTTGCTTTCCAGCTACCACTAACAGGTACTCGGATACCAGGGTTGGTTCGTGAATATTCCCAGTGAATGGTCGCTTCTGATATAAGTTACAGCTAAGTCTGTTGATTGTAAAGAGAAGAAATTCCGTGAACACTTTGCGATTTTTTATTTGCCAGGGTAGTTATGGCAGTTTGGCTGCTACGACGGTGTTCACAGATTAACTCCCCCACCTGAGTATAAGGAAGCGGATGAGGACTTTATGGACGTGGCCGTATATTACATGGTCCCTTGCAAAACGGCCAGAAAAAGCGCGCAGGGATGATTTCCTGAGTGCAATGAGTCATCCCGCCAGCCAACTCTGAGCGAGAACAGCTACTGGTGCTACATGTGATGTTACTTTCTTGCGATAGCACATTAGAGGCCTCGCACAGTTTCTAGGCCACATGGTACATACGGGGGCTCGCCCATATTTTCATTACTTGAATTCACTTTATAGTTCTACAGTACCAAATAGTACTGGAAAAGTGAAAGGTACTAGAAAGCAGATGATAGAACATACAGACAAGTCTCCGGCCAGCTTCAAGATGTGTCCTCTGCAACAACGAGCAAGCACAAATTCCACCCACAGGAGCAAGGAAGGAGAAAAAGGAAAAAGAAAAATAGGTTAGCATTAATAAAATTAGATATAATTGTGTAGGAAATTCTTTGCTCGTTGACTTGTGTCTTGTTCTATCTAAGCTACCGGAGGTCTCCTTTATATAACAAATCGTCACTTAACAACATTTTCTCTCAGCCTCATCCATAGTGACTTCCGTGCTCTCTCCCAGTCTTCCACAACATCCTCCGATCAGCTCCTTCAAACTTCTACTAAAACATTCTCCCTTTCCCCTTGACTGTTCTCCGACAGTCCTAATACCTTCCTGCTTCTTCCTGCATTTCCTAACTGTTTCTTATCTGTTTCCTAACTGCCATAGTCCGACACCAATTCATCTCATCCTCAAACAAACTCTTAATCTATGACATCCTTTAGCGTGACATATCAAACAATGTCCCAAACACACTAATCCTATAACATCTCTCTCTCTCCTGCAACTCCTACTAACATTACAGCGGTATGGAAGTATCGTGAATTTCAACAAGCATTTCCCCAACCAGCTATCCACACATTTGATCCCTGGATCTCTCTCAAATATCGCTCGGCCCAAGCCCATTCCACCACTCCGCCCCCCTGGGCACCATCTCATCAATTGCGGGGCATGGAGTCTAAATGCCGCGCTATGGTACCTCCAAATTTTTGCTTTAACGCGGCATGCCTGGAACGAACTGATTCCATCTGAGCATTGCTTAAATGGCGCTTTCCCCCGCTCAATGTCGCATCAGTGCTATCCGTGCCCGATCTGTAAAGCTTCCGCTCCTCTAGATACTTGATGTATTCAAGAGAAATCTTTCCTGCCATAGTCTCCCCCAAGGACTTCTCCGGCGCAACCTCCCCCGAGGACTCTCTAGCCATAACCTCCCCCAAGGACTCTTCTGCCGTGGGCATCCCCCACGGCCAGTACCATTTTCCATGCGAGCCTCCTGTATAAAACTTCCGTTGGCCCGCTTCGTTGAAGGCTTCTAACCAGATGCGGCAGGCACTGCAACTGAGCTTAGAGACCCCAATGTAGCTAAATGCGGGAACATTGTCCCATGAATCACTATGTCTAGTCGTGAAGTACTGAATAAGCACACATTCGCAGTGGGCTGAGCACACACGAATGTTCTCCTCAAAATTTTCCGCAAGCTTCCTCGCATAGCCCTCCTGCCAAGGCAGTATCTTAGCAGCTGCAACCTCTAAAAAGGGCTTCCACTGCTCTTGCGATCCGGGTAATTCCACGGTACGGGTTTGCCCCGGGACAGTAGAAATGGACATGTGGTATTGCAAGGCGGGCCGGAGGAGGGGAGAACCGGCAAACGAAATTAGACACTCAATGTGGTGAGTCAGGGAAGTGAGTTTCTCAAGAGCATGTCGAAGCCGGAAGGCGTCTTTGGGACAACTTGAAGGCGAATCTAGTACAGAAGCGAAGTTAGGTCGAAGGCTAGAAAATAAAACCTACTCGCCAAATGCAAAAGTATCCGGATAAGTCGCACGCCAAGGCGTCAAGCCCTCACACAAATTTATATACAAGTCCCCGGCATGTAGAACCTGAACACAGCAGGCAAAGATTTGTGTGGTAAATTGTCTGCGCACATCTGAGCACCCACACTAAATCCAGACCCAAATATTCAGGTTCTTCATGCCGGGAATCTGTATGACCTAGGTCTAGGGGTCTGTGGGTGGTCCGGATACTTTTGCATATGACCCGCAATGGGGGTCAGAAGGGGCATACCATTTAACTCCTGGGCCAAAATCTCGCAGCCGAAATGCTTCCTATCTGCAAGCACAAGTCCTACATTCTCGTTGGCCCACATGCTGTGGTCATGTACCACTTCCCACTCATCGTCTGTGAGCCCCCGCGTGGGATTGCGATGAAGCCTACGAACTAACTGGAGTACGGAGTGCAACCCAGCCACAACGTAGTACAGGTTCGACTCAACGCCTTGTAGGTCCTCCCCACGGCGTTTAGCTAACTCCTTCACAAAATCGAGAAGGCGACTCCACCACTTCGTTACTCGCTTCATCTGCTTTTCCAAGGAGAACTGGTATATCTCACGAAATATATTTACCCTCAATGGGAGGGCCACATCTCCAGGTATATCTGGTGACCCTTCCCCGTTCGTGTCCGATCCTCCTTTTGCCGCAAACTCGTTCGATAGGGCTTGCAACTTCCCCCATACACTGTAGAGATGGTCAACCACGCTAGGCTCAACTTCTCGGTTCTCGGCGATTGTTAGCCGGATTTGCCGTTCTTTAGAGTTCAATTGTAAAGCTACTGCCACAACCTGGGATCTCTCCTCAAAAACAGATATACTGGCAATGGCATCCAGGACGGGAAAGGTGCGAATGCTTGTCTCGCGTTTATTTGTAACGTTGTATTCGGGATTGACGGATGTAGGGTCCAAAAAGCGAGAAGAGCCGTCTTGCTTTCCCCTGAAGACGTAGCTCATCAGAGCCACCAGGTGGTGCGGGTCGAGTTTGTCAGCCATAGTGCCTGAATTTACCAGCCAAGTAGCAAAACAGGACGCCGCGGGCTTCTGCTGTGACAAGCTATCTAAACTATTAGTACCGTATCAAAGCAAGCGAGCTTTAGTATCATACCGTCAATAACCCTAATCCAGAGCACCGGTACCACAAGTCCGCGTATGAGTCGGATTGGAGTCACTAAGGCAGAGCTAAAGTGAATGAGCCAACCGGGCGTCGAGGAGACTGCGATTTTGCCGCACTTCAAGATAAGTTTGTCGCACTCTGAAGAAACGAGGGGAGCCGATTTGGCAGAACTGTGTAAGCCTATGCTAGCGCCAATCCAACTCATACGAGAACATACGGTAGTAGGGGTGGAGAACTTAGCGAGGGGTAGGGGAGAAAGAGGGAAGGCTCGCAGATACAGCGATGACAATGGTTTGAAAGGTTGCAGGGGCGAGGGGGGGAGGCTTTAGCGAGGCAAGGAGGAGAGAAGAGGCTCTAGGTAGGTAGAGGTGTAGTCCAACGCTGTGCACTGAACAGAGGTGAGGGCAGTGCTAGTGTTGAAAGAGAAAGAAGAAAAAGAGTTGAAGGTTGATGGGAGAGGTGTTGTGCCCGCTGGGGGAAAGGTAGCAAACAAAGCGAACTATGCTATGCCAAGACGCCCGCTATGTAGGTAATCACATGACGCCCATCCCTACCACAATTCTACCGGCACCCTACCCTACCGTACTCGAGTACAGTCACCACCGGGGGCATGGCGAAACTGGGCGGGTGGGGAACAGGGGGGTGGTGATACACTATGCCAAATTTGAATATCAAGTAGATCTGTGCACAATAAGCCCTCGCATAGAGTATACACAGCAAGAGCATTATATGAATGGACAAATTATGAGGATGTTAGGTTAAATTTGTCCCTTTAAATCTGTAGTAGGTACAAGTAAAACATCATGAGAATGAATATGAAGATGGTAGAAATTTCAATGAAATTGAGTCATAGGAAAAGATTATTTAGTGAAGATGTGTAGGAAGGCAAGGGAGACAGATATTTCAAACAATACTGATAGTTCTGAAAAATCTAAGTTTTATTCTGCTTTGGTTTCTGCTTTTATAAAATATGCATCCAAATATTGATCATTCACAAGTCTATTCACAATCCAAGTGAGTTGAATTAGCCCTAAGTCATTACCATTCAGAGTTATCTGAACATCAAGTGAACCCAACTATTAAGAAGAAGCCAGTAGTCCTACAGATTTCAAAAGTCTATGGAGTTGCAGAGGTTACCCTGCAGTGATGTATCAAAAATCCTAATCAACAAACAGTTATGCAAGCTGCTCAAAAAGTACAAGTTTTCACTCCAGCTGAGGAGTGGATCTTAGGTGATTGACTAGTTTTCCTAGATGATTGTAATATTCCAGCAGATCGAGAGACATTTTATATGCTAGCCCTCTTACTTCTACATCACCAAGTACCAAACTGTGAACTCGACCATGATTAGATCTACCACTTCATTGAGAGACACCCAGAGCTAAAATAGATTTATGTAAAAACAATAGCTACCTCTAGGGCAAATGCTAAGAGTTGGGATACTATGGATGATTTCTTTTTAAAGGTATGTAGTGTTTTATTCTAATTTAGTAAAATATAAAAAAAGAAACAGTTTACTTTCATATACTGTATACTTTTCTGAATATTATTCTCCATATGTAGTACTATAGACTTACTTACACTATTGATAATTAGCTTGCTGAAGCAATAAAAAAATATTTGATGGCTGCAAGAAATATATACAATCTTGATGGCAAGGGATACTAGCTGAGGGTAGGATGAGCAGTAAAACAAATTACTTGTAACGCATGAACAGTATTGGTCTATAAAGAACAGCAAGTTAGAGAATCCTGCACTGTTGTTGAAGTAGTAGGAATGAGTGGCATTTTCTTAACTCTATTAATTATCTTCCATGGTGAAAACCAGCTGGCAGGCTGACATAGGATGAAGAAAGAGAAGGAGTTTTAGTGTGGGAATACTACGAAAGGCTTTAACAATAGCATTATATGCTTGAAATATCATAGGTTGAAAAAATATTTGAACCAGAAACAAAAAGCAGGTAAGTTATCACGGGAGTATATACTATGGAACTACTTGAGTATTAAATTTATTTTATGGAATTATTAAATACTAATATATACTATAGTGCATATGGAGAATAGCATCTTGTTATCTTTGATGGATTCAGTTCACATATAGATCTTACTATATTGGAATATTATCTCAATCATCAGATTCTACCCTTTTACTTACATGCACATATATTCCATATTCAACCTTTAGATATGTCTGTATTTTCAACAATAAGTACATATTATACACAAGAGGTCACCAAACTACATGTACCAGTAAACAAAGATCAATTTCCTAATCTACTAGCATGAGCACATCAAAAGGCTTTTATAAAGGAAAATATTCAAGCTGGTTTTCAGGCAACCAGAATGCATCTTTACAGCTCTTGAATCATCCTTGATATCTTAAGCCTACTAGAATGCAAACTTCTACCCTGAGACCCTTTTCCTCCATGTCCTGTTGCATTACAAATATCCCAAGACCTTCTTACCTTTTGACCCAAGACTCCCATGACTCCACACTCAATTCACAATCTCTATGTCCAAGGACTATCAGCAATTACCTCTAACAGCCCTCAATCAATTAAGTTGTACTTTGTTTTAATTAAGCTAAAAATATCAGCAGAGAAAAATACAGCCAAGGATATTATACATGAGGTATTACAAACCTGGCATGGTTTGTAATGGTTTCACATGACATACAATTATATGTCATAAGTATTTGTTATGGTTTTCGCACATGACTCAGTTGAGTCATATGATGATATGTTTTCACACTATGACTCACATACGAGTCATAAGGTTTTACATGATTCACAGTTATGAGTCATAGTTACTTATGTTTGAATTTGATTGGTATGTTGAGCATTGACTCATAGGTGCGCCTATGAGTCATGAGGATTAAGAGGCATGACTTCGTTTATACGAGTCATGAGGTTTCGCACATGACTCCTTTAAGGTCATGGGACTTTCGCGCATGACCAAGTATGGTCATGAGATTATATGTTACGCGAGTGCATGAGTCACAGTTGTGACTCATTTGATTTGTAAGCGGGTTGCTGGAAGAACTATATAAGGAGGTCAGTAGGACCTGATAGTTAGTTCTTCACGCAACCACCTAAGTTATTTCCTATCTTATAAGTTATCAATAAAACACCTTTACGCTCTTTACCTACAAGGTCAACAATGATGAAGAAGAACTAGAATAATACTAGTTAGCACTATAAGGACTTAGTATTGACAATGGTTAATATCTAAGACGTAGTGTAAGATAACAAGTATCAAGAATTCCCGAAGGACAGAGAATACAACAGAAGGTAAGTATTACCGTAATGAAAGACTAACAACAGACTCGTTGCCTGTTGCAAGATATAAATAGGAGAGATCGTATAGTGGATCGTAACATTTGGTTGTGTCCCCAAGCAACACCCAACGACAACATGGATTTTGAATACAAGGACCAGTCATTAGAACTCCTGGAGGTTGCACAAGAACTTGAGAGAACAGCCTTCGAGAGAGGGAGAACACCGAGTCCAGTTACACCAGAAGAAAGGTCTCAACACAACGAATCTTCAAGTGAAGAAGAAGAAAGAACAGAAAGAATGTCGGGCCAAGGACAAGCATCGGGACAGGCTGCAGGACCACCACCAGATGGAGAAGAACCACTGGGACAGTTAGCCCAGATACTACAAGCCATGAACATCCCAAAACCGAAGGTCAAACCACCAAGCACCTACACCGGTGATAGAGAAGAACTCAGGAACTGGCTAGCGGAACTGCAAATTTACTTCCAAGCAGTAGGATGGGCAGAAGAACACAATGAAGAAAAAATCACCTATGTATTCAGTCTATTGAGAAAAGAGGCAAGTTCATGGCTCACACCCTATATGGAAGAAATAAAAACCAAACCTTGGAACAACTGGGAAGAATTCAAGGAAGCGATTAAAAACCAATTTGGGGAAATCGACCCAAGGGGAACAGCGAGAATAAAACCCAAAAATATGATCCAAGGAAACCAGACTATGACGGAATACTGGAGCAAGTTCCAACTAGCCCTAACAGAAGCAGAATTGGATGATACAATAGTAGGAGAATGGCTATACGTGGGAATGAACTCGAAATTGCAAGAGGAATTTGATCACTATGATCAAACGATCACAGCAGCAGACCAATTAGCAGTATGGGGCATGAACAAAGAAATTCGACTAGCCTCACTCAAACATCTATGTCAGGCCAAGAAAGTCAAGACAGAGACATATGGCACCCCAAGAAACCAGGATGGCACTTTTAGGACAACGCCCAAGGATGTTCCACAAGGAGATCCTATGGACCTAGATGCTACGAATCGAAGGAGATATCAAAGACTACCTCAGGAAGAATGGAGAAAACGCATGAGAGAAGGATTGTACTATCAGTGTGGAAAAAAGGGACACATGGCAAAAGACTGCAGAGTCAGGAAGGCCAAGATCAAGGGACCAAAGATTCGAGAGCTAGATGTGGAGAAGGAGGAAAAGGAGACTTTAAACGAAGAAGGTCCCCAAGAATAGATGGTCCTGGGGACAACAGGATAAAACCCATCAAAAGAATAATGACATCCTCAGGAAAAGATGGACCGGGGGACGATAAGGCAAAAAACATCAAAACCACATACCTCAACACCACGTTAACCAACAAAGAAACAAAAAACCTCGAATCAGACCACATCATGGTCAAAGTACAACTCCGCAACCAACAAAAACAGATATTGACAAATGCAATGATTGACTCAGGGGCAACTGAAGACTTTATAGATCGCAATTTCGCTATAAATCATCAGCTACCCTTAATGAAAATCGAAAAACCAAGAGATATATACATGGTGGATAGAACGGTATGAGATGCAGGACCAATCACCCATGTTATGGAAATCCCTATGGACATCGGAAGCCACAAAGAGAAAGCAATTTTCCTAGTGGCTAACCTTGTCAAGCACGAAGTCATCCTTGGCATGACCTGGTTCAAAGACCACAACCCAAGGATCGATTGGAGAAACGAAGAAATCACCTTCGATAGCGATAAATGTAAAGCAGTATGCCTTGATGCCTCCCCAATGGTATATGCAGTACCAGAAAGAGAAACAATTCAGCAGAATCTAGAGAGTAGGATTCTAAGGATCAACACTAAGGAAGGACCAAACTATGAAGTCATGGTCAAAAAATTGAGAGAAGATGCGAAGATACCTATGAAAGGTTCGCAACAAGCTGCAGGTAGTGACCTGTTCAGCATAGAAGGAGCCATAATCCCAGCAAGGGGACAAAAGCTCCTGGGAACAGGAATCTCGATGGGACTTCCGGAAAATGCCTATGCCCGCATTGCACACAGAAGTGGTTTGGCAAGCAGAAACGGCCTCACCATTAATGCTGGAGTCATAGATGCGGACTATACAGGAGTGATTCGGGTCCTATTGGCAAACCTGTCAGAAATAGATTACGAGGTCCACAAAGGGGATAGAATTGCCCAAATAATTATTGAGAAAATAGTCTCAACCCCCTTTAAGGAAGTATGATAACTTCAAAACACGGAAAGAGGCGACCAAGGGTTTGGCAGCACAGACACTCAAGAATCGACTCAAGACAAGAAAAAGCTGTCAATAGCCTTTATCTCAGCACAAGCATTCGGCAGAATGCACAAAAAAGGAGAAATCACCGGAATCCTGAAATGGGATGATGCAAAACTCATGCTAGCGGCTACAACAATCAGTACCGAATTAGCATTACAAAAGAAAGGGAAAAGCGGAAAAGAAACTTTGAAACAAATAGTGCCGAAGGAGTATCACAACTTCTTAGACATATTTGAAGAAAAAGAAAGAACAGAACTGCCACCACACAGGGTGGCAGACCACAAAATCGAAACGGAATCACCGCCGCCGTTCATGAAACTCTATCCCTTAAGAGGAGAAGAACTTAAAGAACTCAGAGAATACTTGGAAAAGAATCTGGAAAGACAATGGATAAGACCTTCGGCCTCATCAGCAGGAGCACCCATACGCTTTGTCAAGAAAAAAGATGGAGGCTTAAGGCTCTGTGTAGATTACAGAGGCCTAAATGCAGTATCAAAGAAAGATAGATACCCATTACTATTGATAAGTGAAGCCTTGGATCGATTGCAAACGGCGAAATATTTCACCAAACTCGACATCAAGGATGCATATCAACACATACGGATAGCCAAGGGAGATGAATGGAAAACAGCATTCAGGACACGATACGGACTATATGAATACATGGTCATGCCATTTGGGTTAGCAAATGCACTGGCAACTTTCCAACGATGGGTTAACAATGCACTCAGCAAATATTTGGATGTCAACTGCATAGCTTACCTAGATGACCTTCTGGTATATTCAGATACCATGGAACAATATCGAAAGGACGTGGCCATGATACTAGCCAAGCTCAAAGAAATGGGAGTTTGCCTAAAACCCACGAAATGTGAATTTCACAAAGAAGAAACTGAATACCTAGGATTCATTATCAACTCTGAAGGAGTACGAACGGACCCTACCAAGACAGATGCCATAAAAATATGGACAACACTGGAAAGGGTTGAAGACATCCAAAGCTTTGTGGGATTCTGCAACTTCTACAGAGGGTTCATAGAAGGATTCAGCAGAATAGCGAAACCACTGTACAACAGAACAAAAAAGAATCAGAAGTGGGAATGGGGAGAGCCGGAACAAAAAGCCTTTGAAGGTCTTAAGGAAAGACTCACCACAACCCCGATACTAAGACACTTCGACCCCGAAGCACCTATAATGATAGAAACAGACGCATCCAACTACGTATGTTCCGGAATAATATCGCAACAAGACAAGGAAGGGGTATGGAAACCAATAGCGTACTGATTAAAAATGATGACCAAGGCGGAATGCAACTATGACATACACGATAAAGAAGTTCTCGCAATCATGCAAGCTCTCAAGGAATGGAGAAAATATGCACAAGGAAGCCCTCATACAATCAAGATTCTTACGGGCCACAAAAACCTTGTTCCATTCACAACCACCAAGACCCTGAATGGAAGACAAATACGATGGAGTGAAGAGCTCAGTCAATACAACATCCGAATTGAATATCGACCAGGAAAAGAAGGGGTGAAACCAGATGCCCTCACATGAAGAACAAATGACATACCAAAGGAAGGAGACGATCGCATTACACAAAAACAAAGAATTCTGCTGCCAAAAGAGAAATTCTTTGAGGATGAAGGATATGCTTCAGGTTCAGAAGAAATCAACACTATTGAACTATGGACTATAGAGGACCGAGACACTGAAAAGAATATCAAGGAAAAAACATCACAAGATGCATTACTCCAAGGTATTCGAAAAGCCATAGAACGAAAGGATAAAGAATACCCGAAAGTGGCTTTAGGATCATGTGACTGGAAAGAAGGATATATGCGGTATGAAGGAAAAATCTGGTTGCCAGAAGATGAACCGACGAGAACCGAAGCAATCAGAAGAAATCACGACACACCACAAAACGGACACGGTGGAACCGCCAAGACATTGGAATTAACCCAACGGAGGTACTACTGGCCAGGCATGCGCCAAGACATTAAGCGATATGTCAAAAACTGCGACACGTGCCAAAGAATAAAACCAAGTCATCACGCGCCCTATGGACTATTGCAACCACTACAAATACCAGAAAAACCATGGAAATCCATCAGTATAGATTTCATCACAGACCTGCCACTATCGAACAACTAGGATGCAATATGGGTCATCATAGATTGATTAACCAAGATGGCTCATTTCATACCCTGTAGGAAGGATATGAAAACCAAACAATTTATGCAATTGTTTATGAAAAATGTTTTCAAACTACATGGATTACCGAAAGATATCATCAGCGATAGAGGATCAATATTCACATCGGACCTATGGAAAGAGATGACCAAAGGATTGGACAGCACACGAAAAATAAGCACAGCATTTCACCCCCAAACAGATGGTCAAATACAGCGAACAAATGCCTCACTCGAACAATTCCTAACAGCATACGTGGAATACTCCAAACAAGACTGGGAAGGATGGCTATCATTTGCAGAATTTGCATACAACAATACAAAACAAGACGTCATCAAGACAACACCCTTCTATGCAAATTATGGACATCACCCCATCAATGAACCCATGGGACACACAGGCTTATCAGGAATATTGGAAAAGGATGATATCAGCCGACTACATGGACTCATCCAAACAGAAATACAAAGTGGCACAAGATAAAATGAAGGAAAACAATGATCACCACAGAAAACCTGATCCAAGACTAGAATCAGGAGACAAAGTCTGGTTAATCACAAAAGACATTCATACCACGAGACCATCGAAGAAACTAGATTATTGAAAAATTGGACCATACAAAATCATTGAAAAAATAGGAGAAAAAGCTTATAAGCTAGACCTCCCGGCCTCAATGAAAACCAAACACCCAGTCTTTCACATCAGGAAACTTGAACTCTACTCAGATGATCCTCTACCTTCACAAAAGAAACCTCCCCCTCCTCCTATCGAGATAGAAGGAGAAAACGAGTACGAACTCGATCAAATAGTCGATTCAAGACTACATTACGGAAAACTACAATACTGAGTCAAATGGACCGGTTACTCCGCGCAACACGACCAAGAGTGGTACCCAGCAGAAAATTTCAGTAACGCCAAACATGCAATCGAATACTTTCACTGAAAAAACCCAGGGAAACCTGGTCAAAGAAGAGGAACAAATAAACGACAAGGACTGGATCAACCTAGTCGATCTCCCCGCATCCACGCCAGTTACACCCGAACAAGAAGAACACAACCAGAAAAACTGGACTGGTTGCTTAGACGATGGATGCCAAGTACACTTTGCGGAAAAAGAAGGGGCCAATTACTGGCCGAAAAAACACAGAACCCCCCTACCACCACTCCAACCACCCATGACGACATGGGAAGAAACGTCACTATCCCCGAGAACACCACCCCAGTTGCCATGTGACAATAACATCCTATTAACGGCAAAGCAAGCAAGGTTTTCAGGGATGAAAACAAAGAGAAGGGGGGGCAAAAAATCTTGGCCCAAGGTCAAGAAAGGAGGAGAACAGTTGGAAGATTGCCCAACGATAACCCATACCGATTCCTTTGAGACAAAGGAGACCTTGAAGAGAAAAGTCAAGGACAAGGAGGAACAAATTAAAGAGCTGGAAGCGAATAAGAAATGGGCAAAAGGAGAGATAGCAGACAAGGATATCAGAATCCGAGCCCTGGAAAGAGAGCTAGCGAGAGAACGCTATGTGAGGAAGGAAGAGGAAAAAAGATTTAGCAGGATTGCAGAGGATATGGCACACATCCGCAGAAACATAAAGAAAGATGTGTACTATGAAGGATACCATCATGAATCCTCAAAAGACTGAGGATTTAGGGAAGGGGGAGCTAGTATTACAAACCTGGCATGGTTTGTAATGGTTTCACATGACATACAATTATATGTCATAAGTATTTGTTATGGTTTTCGCACATGACTCAGTTGAGTCATATGATGTTATGTTTTCGCACTATGACTCACATACGAGTCATAGGGTTTCACATGATTCACAGTTGTGAGTCATAGTTATTTATGTTTGAATTTGATTGGTATGTTGAGCATTGACTCATAGGTGCGCCTATGAGTCATGAGGATTAAGAGGCATGACTTCGTTTATACGAGTCATGAGGTTTCGCACATGACCCCTTTAAGGTCATGGGACTTTCGCACATGACCAAGTATGGTCATGAGATTATATATTACACGAGTGCATGAGTCACAGTTGTGACTCATTTGATTTGTAAGTGGGTTGCTGGAAGAACTATATAAGGAGGTCAGTAGGACCTGATAGTTAGTTCTTCACGCAACCACCTAAGTTATTTCCTATCTATAAGTTATCAATAAAACACCTTTACGCTCTTTACCTACAAGGTCAACAACGACGAAGAAGAACAAGAATAATACTAGTTAGCACTATAAGGACTTAGTATTGACAACGGTCAATATCTAAGACGTAGTGTAAGATAACAAGTATTAAGAATTCCCGAAGGACAGAGAATACAACAGAAGGTAAGTATTACCGTAATGAAAGACTAACTACAGACTCGTTGCCTGTTGCAAGATATAAATAGGAGAGATCGTATAGCGGATCGTAACATGAGGCTGGAGAGGCTCACTTACTTGAAGAAGTGAGGCAGATTACTGCTAAAGGGAAAGCAGACTGGAGGCAACTCAATAGTGAGGCTGCTTGTATCCTAGAGTGTAGAGAGGTATTGGCAGAGTTGAAAGGTAAATGAGATCAGAAGGATTCTGCATGGATATAATGAAGGCAAAGAAAATGTCCAACCCAGTCAATAGCCTAAAGTAGTGGTCCATCTATTTCACTATCAAGGACACTTCAAGTTACTACTCCTATCATTGTCAGCTCAACTCATGTTACTAGTACTCTAGGAGGTCATTAGAAATCAAAGGCATAATACTTGTCTCCACAGAGATTTGTATAGGATTAGCAGAAATAGTTTTCCTGTATTTGCTACTCCCTTAAATGGTTGTACACTAGTTTGCTTTAGGCTATATATTGATAATACTAGTTGAAGCGATAGTACATAGGTAAATCTATATACTTGTTAGATTGAGTTCTTAATATTTTTTCATTTTTTCATTTTTTCATTTTTCTTTAGATTTCTTTAGATTTCACTGACCAATATTGTAACAGGTGGTAACCTGTATGAACTAATTGTAACATGTGTACATGTTCTGGCAACTGTATACTGGTTACGCTTATGTTTTCCTTTGTTATGTTATGTTATTTGTTTTGCTTTGATTGATTGATTGATTGATTGTTTCACTACCGGTATCACTAGGATTCCGGTAACATGTTATGTTTGTTTTAGTTATGCTTTTGTACCGGCAAGGTTGTGCCCTAGGGATTCCAAGGGAAGGAATGGTCATGTATACTAGTGGTAGAGATAGGGCTTCGGTGAAGGATTGCCTTGGGCTTTCAGGACTCCGGTAGGATCACAAGATTCCAGTAGTGTGCACTTACCGGTAATGACAGTGGTTGCGGGTTTTCAGGAGCCTCTACCTTGGGTGGAGGAAATCATATATTTAAGACAGGCTTCCTGACTAGCAGGAAACGCCAGACTTCAGACAGAACCTAGATAAGAAATATACTTGGTTGAACGGCGATTCTCTTGCTCCCTTTCCCCTTCACTTCTTCTAAGACCTTCTTGTCTTTACCTCTCTAGTCTCCCTTAGGAATCGAATGATAGCTGACCTACCGCTGATCCCTATTGTATCAGTTCATACAGGTTACCACCTGTTACATTTTTTTCGCCTCAGCAGGTAAGTTAACCCTCTGCAGGTACTCACAGGTTCTCAGGACGAGAAAAACAGGTAGGATTGATCACCCTTCCTGTATCTTGATAACTAGTTAGAAGCAGGAGCAGCAGGGACAGACACTCCCGGCTCAGGTGCTACATTCACAATTTCAGAACAAAGTGGTCATTGAAGGACCAGGTCCGGAAGGATATCCACACCACTACATAGGCTAGGGTTCCCCCAGAACCCCATAGCAACTGACAGCAACTCAGACTCAGAAACTGAAGCTTCAGCACAAGCTGGAAGTGCCCTACAACTAGAAGACCTTGATTTCGACCCAGCGGAGGGCCTAACTGTAGAACAGATCCTCCAGCGAGCAGCAAGAGGTCCAAGGCCAGAAATAAGACACAGATCCGGAAGCCTCTTCGGAGCAGTCTTTGGAAGCAGAGTCCAATCTCAGACGGCAAGTCGAGCAGTAAGCCAGTCAACATTCAGAGAGCGAACTCCACCTCCAGGAGCATTCCCGGAATCCCCAGCCAAACCAGCCAAACCCGAGACACCTGAAGGCAAGGGCAAGCAGCCAGAAGGTTCAAGACCCCCGGAAGACCCAGCATCACCACCAGGAGGAGTAGGAATGGGCGATGCAGCACAAAGACCTGCTGACGAAGCAGCACAAAGACCAAAAATCAAATGGCCCCAACCATCAAAGTTCAGTGGGGAAGGAGATGACCTCAAACCAAATAGACTCAAGAAATGGCTCAGAGAAGTAAAGAAGTACCTCTCAAAGCATAACATCAATGACGATACGCAAGATGTGGTTGATTACTATGGAGCCTATACTGAGAAGCGAGTACACAATGCATACATGACACTACTCGATGAGCATGATGATACACCAAACCTTGAGACCTTTCGAAACTGATTCAAGCAACTCTTCGAAGCATCTACAAATACAGATGACCTATACCAGCAATGGCAGAAGGTATCACAAACTACAGGAGGAAAACTAGCTAGGATATCAAAGATTGCTGGAGAACTAAAAGACTTAATAGCTACCCTCCCAAGAGAATCTGTATCCGACTACACACAAAGACAGCAGTTCTTAGATGCAATGGATTCTCGCCTCAGAAGAAATGTTGAACCCCAGATCTGGGAAACAGATACCTGGACCCAGATAGTACAGATCGCAGAGAGATATGATGCAACTATGTACAAAACTGGAGGCTATGGCAGCAGCGGCAGCCCATCAACCAACAAGTCAAACAAACCAAAGAAAGACTATCAACCTGCACAAGCATCGAGCAGCAAAGCAGCAGGAAAAGGCAAGGCACCAGTGAAGAAAACTACCTATACAAAGAACAAGAAATCTAGTAAGAAGGAAATAGATCGACGGAAAAAGGAAGGAGCATGCTTCTACTATGGGGAAGGTGGACATATGGCAAATGAATGGCCCAAGAAAGAAGTCAAAATCAACCATGTCAGGATCATAGAGGACGATACCAACAGCAGTGATGAGGAGCATGAGTTAGAAAGTGACTCTACTCAAGAAGTGGATGGACAAGACACCATAAGGACCTACAAGACTACTGTTGGGACACCTGAAGACCATGACGCACCCTTCCAAGCTCTCGAATTCAATATGCTAGTGAATGGCAAACAAGCAAGAGTGCTAGCAGATACAGGAACCATCGGCGGAAGCTTGATAAGTAACCAATTTGTCACCACACACAACATCCCTTACCAGCCTCGAAAGTGCCCTGTCACTTTAAAAATGGCAGTCAAGGGGTCGAGATCAAGCAGCAATTACAACAGTACCATCGATATTCAAATAGGGAAGATGAAGATACTGAAAATTGAGATGATGGTCACACCAGTATCAGACTATGATGTCCTACTGAGTATGGATGACCTTGTCAAACTCGGAGCAATGATAGACTGCAGGAAAAACAGCCTATACTTTGCTGACCACAAGGTGAGAGTAAACTGTAACGGACAGTCTACTCAGCCCAGATCTGCAATGGCAAAAGCAGAAAAAGCACCGGATTTCCTAACAATGTTCCCTAAGGTATTTGTCAAAGAAGTACCTACCACCATGCCACCAAGAAGGAACATAGACCACCGGATCCGCCTAAAGGATCCCAACCTTTACCCAAAAATGCCAAACTACAAGACACCGGAAAAGCTCCTACCAGCATTCAAAGCATGGATTGAGAAACAACAAAAGGCAGGAGTTATTTACAGAGCAGAAGCACCCAGTGGATCGAGCATGTTTGTACAAGGCAAACCAAATGGCAGCCTAAGACCACTAGCAGATCTGCAGCAAAGGAATCTGAATACAATAAAGGACCACTCACCGATACCCAACCAGCAGGTAATAATCAATGCGGTTGGAAGAGCAAAATATAGAAGCAAAATAGACCTCAGCGGTGCCTATTTTCAGACCAGAGTTCACCCAGATGACGAGAAATACAACACTATCAAGACACCCTTTGGAGCATTTGTATGCAGAGTAATGCTGCAAAGAGATACAAATGCCCCAGCCACATTTATGAGGGTTATGGAAGACACCCTCTCAGATGAACTAGGCATTTTCGTTTGGGTTTATATTGATGATATCCTTATATTTAGCGACACATACCAGGACCATGTAGAACATATCAAAACGGTCTGCAGAAAGCTAGAGGTGGCGAAGCTATATGCAAACCCAAAAAAGAGCATTTTCTTTGCAAAAGAACTGGATATATTGGGCTACATAATCAATGACAATGGCCTACATCCAGCACCGGAAAAAATAAGGACTGTTAAGGACTGGATCAGACCAAAGAATAAGAAAGAGCTTCAGCGATTTAATGAAATGGTTAATTATATCTCACAGTTCCTGCCCCACATCGCTACCATTCCTGCACCACTTACAGCTCTTACCGGCGATGCGGAATGGCTTTGGACCGACCTGCAGGAAGCTGCATTCCAGGCGGTTAAAAAGGCAGCAGAAGAACACCAGGTCTTGCGACCGATTGATTATTCCAAACCAGATATGATATGGCTGTTTACAGACGCATCTCCCACCGGAACTGGTGCATGGGTAGGACAAGGAACAACTAGGGAAGAGGCTAGACCGGCAGCATTCCATAGCCAGAAATTAATACCCTCCCAAAGCAACTATCCCACACATCAACAGGAGGCTCTTACAATCGTTGAGGCTGTAGAAGCCTTTGCACACCTGTTGTCACACACCAAATTCACTATAGTTACCGACCATGAAAGTCTAACTAAACTTATGACCCAAAAGAACCTAAGCGACCAGCAGCAAAGATGGCTAATGCACCTTAGCCGCTTTGATTTTTCTATCCAATATATGCCAGGAGCAAAGAATTTCTTAGCAGACTACCTATCGAGAATTCATGAAGATGGATCTTCATCTTATGATATAATCCTCCAAGATCCCACCTCCGAAAACCATGATACCCAGATCACTCCAAACACCAAAGCATCAGAAATCCGCACCAACTACAGCTCTTTAGCATCCTACAACTTAGAATCCGATAGCGACATGAACTCCTCAGCAGCAAACCAACACTCTCCAACCCTCACCTCCCGAGATTCAATACTCAGAGCCAGCCCTGATTATATGTTGAACACCATTCAAGCCAATGCAGTCACCCGATCCCAGAAATGAAAGGAAAGCAACAGAAACCCTCCCAAGAGCGAGACCAGCACTGATAGTTCGATCACCAAAGGCAACTCCTGGGGAGACGGAGTCACACTCCCCAAACTATCCAAAAAGAAAGCAGCACATGCGGCATTTACCTGGACAGCATGCTATGACAATGAATGTGAAGTACACAAATCTGATAAGGAAGGAGCAAATTACTTTCCCAGGGATCCCAAGAAATGAAAGCAAAGTAAGAAGGGCAAGGGAAAGAAACATGCAAACGAAATCATTTCCTCCTGGCCAGTGAGCTCCCCTCCACTTACCACATGGCCTTCTCCCTCTCTCCCCCATCCCCCTCCCAGATTCTTAACAGACCAGGAAATGTTGGCGGATAAATTGATACTAGATCAGTTACCAGACGCCTCCCCAGCTTCTTCTTCTTCACCCCTCTACAGCGAGCCCTTCTGGAGTTACCAGGAAACTGAAAAAGTGAACACCTTCTTAGGCACGATCCACACAACACTCATGGGCGAATTCTGCTCAAAGGTCATTGCAGCGCTTAAGCTTGACCCCCTCTTTGCTAGAGTCCAGGAGACCAGCAACAAACTACACTATTCCATTCAAGATGGCCTTCTTATTGCACAAAATACCAACGGGTATTATAACCTTTATATCCCTGTGGGACCTTTGGAAAGGGGAGTATCCCTTTGGGATTTTATTCTCAAAACAGTTCATGAAGGCCTTGGACATTTCTCAGCCCATAAAAGCTACCGATATGTGGCCTGTTTCTTTTGGTGGCCACAGATGCGGCAGGATTTCATTGCCTATTGTCACTCCTGTGACCAATGTCAGATCAACAACGAACCAACCACCCTCCCAGCAGGATGATCCCTCACGCTCCCAGAGCCAGATGAGGCATACCAGTCCTTGGCTATCGATTTTGCTGGACCCTTCACCAAATCAAACAAATACAATACTATCATGGTTATCATGGACCGATTCACATCATACACCCACTTGGTCCCCCTTGGTGACCAGGCCACCTCCGAGAAGACATTCAAAAAACTTCAAAGTACCATCTTTGATGTTCATGGCCTTCCACTCAGCATAATACTCGACCAGGACTCCCAGTTTACCTCTAAGTTTTGGTCTCAAATGATGAAATCATTGGGAATTCAGGTCTGGATGGCCACCCAATACCATCACCAAACCAACGGCCAAGTGGAGCGCAGGATTCGCACACTCAAGCAAATGATGAGGAACTTTGTCAATAAAAGGCAGAACAACTAGTCACAGGCTCTCCCCTCTATAGCGGCAGTGATGAATGGCGCACCCCATGAATCCTTGGGTATCTCACCCTACCAGGCCCTATATGGACAGCCATGGAAAATCTTTAACCCTGTCCAACGATCAGCCAGCAAGGTACTGGCTGTTGATGAAATATTGAATACCCATGAAGCAACAAGAATGGAAGTGGATATGGCATGAAAGCATGCCACATTCAGGCAAACAGTACAAGCAGACAAGTGGCGCAAACCCCAGAAACGCCCCTTCGAGATAGGAACCAGAGTATTGGTTAGAGGGCGGCCCTACACCTCTACACCTAGACGATCGAGGAAGCTAGAACCCCGGTGGTTTGGACTGTTCAAGGTACTGGAACATGACGTCTATACCGACAACTACAAGCTTGAATTGCCCCGGCGAATGGAGCGACAGAAACCCTTCTTCCACATATCTTCCCTCAAGGAATACCTCAAAAATGACCCAAATAGATTCGCATCTCGAAGGATGGACAGGCCAGCACCTATCATCATTGACAATGCAGAAGAATGGGAAGTGGAACAGATCCTTGACTACAGATGCCAGAACAACAGGGATGAATTCCTGGTACACTGGAAAGGATATGAAAGGACTGACGACTCTTGGGAACCCATCGAGAACTTGGAAAACTCCTTGGAAATCATCCAAGAATACTGGACTACAAAACACCCAGCGTCCCCCATACCTAAGATCAATTCACACTATGTTAGAACAGTTTGGGAACCAATGGAAGTATCAGAGACCCCCTGTGCAGCTGGACCTGTACCTGATGAATTTTGGGAACCTTATGACGATGAGGAATATGACTCTAGCTATTCAGAGTTTGACTACTTCAGTACCGATGATGATGCTCTCCTTTGGCACATGGATGGGAACGAGCAGGAGGACGTGGAATAGAGTATGTGGTGTTTTAGATTGGGGGAATGTAACATGTGTACATGTTCCAGCAACTGTATACTGGTTATGCTTATGTTTTCCTTTGTTATGTTATGTTGTTTGTTTTGCTTTGATTGATTGATTGATTGATTGTTTCACTACCAGTATCACTAGGATTCCGGTAACATGTTATGTTTGTTTTAGTTATGCTTTTGTACTGGCAAGGTTGTGCCCTAGGGATTCCACAGGAAGGAATGGTCATGTATACCAGCGGTAGAGATAGGGCTTCGGTGAAGGATTGCCTTGGGCTTTCATGACTCCAGTAGGATCACAAGATTCCGGTAGTGTGCACTTACCGCTAATGATAGTGGTTGCGGGTTTTCAGGAGCCTCTACCTTGGGTGGAGGAAATCATGTATTTAAGATAGGCTTCATGACTAGCAGGAAATGCCAGACTTCAGACAGAACCTAGATAAGAAATATACTTGGTTGAATGGCGATTCTCTTGCCTCCTTTCCCCTTCACTTCTTCTAAGACCTTCTTGTCTTTCTCTCCCTAGTCTCCCTTAGGAATCGAACGATAGCTGACCTACCGCCGATCCCTATTGTATTAGTTCATACAGGTTACCACCTGTTACACTAATACAATAGGGATTGGCAGTAAGTCAGCTATCATTCGATTCCTAAGCGAGACTAGAGAGAGAAAGACAAGAAGGTCTTAGAAGAAGTGAAGGGGAAAGGAGGCAAGAGAATCACCATTCAACCAAGTATATTTCTTATCTAGGCTAAGTCTGAAGTCTGGCATTTCCTGCTAGTCAGGAAGCCTGTCTTAAATATATGATTTCCTTCACCCAAGGTAGAGGTTCCTGAAAACCCACAACTACTGTCATTACCAGTAAGTGTACACTACCAGAATCTTGTGATCCTACCAGAATCCTGAAAGCCCAAGGCAACCCTTCACCTAAACCTTATCTCTACCACTGGTATACATGACTATTCCTTGCCTCAGAATCCCTAAGACAAAGCCTTGCTAGTATAAAAGCATAACTAATCCAAAACATAACATGTTACCAGAATCCTAATGATACCAGTAGTGAAACAATCAATCAATCAACATAAGCAAGAATAAATGAAATAACATAACAAGGAAAACATAAGCATAACCAGTTTACAGTTGCCAGAACATGTACATATGTTACAAATATATACCTTTCCTTAGTGATCAAATCCAAGGGAGTTATGTGATTATAGTCTTATTTGTAGTCACTATACAGTAGAATAGTAAGAGAAAAGACAGTATTATTGCAATAAGTATAAGGGTTACAGTTTTTGCATCACCTCAACCCCCTGTTTACCACCTATCCTGTTTCGCTATGCCCTCAAGGGTGACTGTACATGGAGTATTCAAAGTTAAACAACTTGAAAAAAACTTAGCTTACCTTGCTGTTCCACATAAGCCTAGCAAATACAAAAACAGTTACCTTTTTTTTTTTTTTGTTAAATCCTCGGTTTTATTCGTTAATACAGGAAAACACCCGGCATGTACCCTAAAGTATGGCCTAAATAACCTATTTAAACAAAAGAAACTTCTACCCCCAAAACAAAACAAATATCCGATAAAAATCAATGTCGTCCATCGTTAGCCATAAGGGCTGTAAAACCTCTTCTTCAGGAACCCAAATTGTAACCCTTAGTAAAAGGAAATCCTCTGAGCTTGACCAGAAAATTCACCATGTTCTTAGAAATAAATGTAGAAAAACTCCTCATCAGCTTCCCTGCTACTTTGCCATCCTTCCACAAAGCTGAGTCTGGCCCTATATCAAAAACTTCTGGGCCTACCCCCTCTCTCCCAGCCACCAGGGCAGGGCAGTCCGTAATAATGTGGCGAAATGTCTGGTCAGCTAAACCTCACCGGTCACAGGTGGGGTCATGGTCCTGACTAGACCAATCTGCTTGGGCATTTAGATAGCTCTTGTTCACTCTCATCTGATGTATCCAGCTGGCCTGAAACTTGGGCAGGAGCATAAAGTTGCAGCAGCTTCTGTAGGGCAGCCTATAAGCATAATATCAGGGGTAGTCAGACCCCATCCACCCCCTGTGTATGTCTTTCCTCACTTTCTCCTTCACCTCAGCCCAGCCCTTAGCGCCTTCCTGAGTGACGGCAGAGAGTTTGTTGGGTTTCTCGGGAAAGGGTCTTTGTACGAAAACCATAGCAGCCCTAGCCACTATTTCATCTATCGGAAGGTGTCTCTGAATCTTGGACTTGGATGACGAGTTCCAAGTCTTGGGGCATGCACTTCCTTTCTCTGAAAATGCCAGTCCCCTATTTGATCCCAACTGAAATGGCCGGACGGTGGGGTAACCCCCGGGGAGCATCGCTGTTGCTATGTTATTCTCAGGCAGGGCCATGGTAATCCTCACCACAGTCATGAGTGAGACTTGTTTGATGTACAGTTCTATAGGGGCCAGGGAGGCCTCAGCCAAGAGTACCATTAAGTTGGTTGCAAAGAATGTGTTGGTAATCTACCTTGCCACCCTGTTCCAAAACGTCTGCATCTTCTTCTTCATAGTTACCGTTGGGGTGAGTATCTTGGCCCCATACAGTAGCATTGGTAGGATAATTCCTTTCGCTAGCCTGCAGGCCCCAAACAGTGAGAGCCCTTTGCCCAGTGTCGAGAGCCTTTCAATTCTGAAAAATGCCATCTGAGCAAGGACCAGCCTTTTCTAGAAGTGGGTCATTGTCTCGGTGTTGTCCGATAGCCAGTAGCCTAACCATTTGAGTGTCCTGACCGCCGGTCTCACAGGATGGGATTGAATCGTAACGGCTTCAGTAGGCCTTTCACCCCTCTCTCTGGGTGTACGCCAATGCAAAAGCTCGGTTTTGTTGATGCTGAAGCTAAGACCTAATCCGCTCACCTTTTCCGTAATCTGGTGGGCTTTTTCTTCCAGCTTCCTTGCATTCCTGTACCATGAGTTGCCAGCCACTGTTATCTGGAAGTCGTCAATGTAGGAGGAGCAGTGTGTGAACTGGTCATCCATGTCTTTGTGCAATGTGCTAATGTAGATGATGAAGAGGAGGGGCGAAAGTGATGAGCCTTGTGGTATCCCTTTATTGACCATCGTCGGGGTCCTTGGGCTCCCTGGGTAAGTGAGTGCTATCTGCGGGTTGGTAACAAAGTTCCTGATCCAGTCTCGCAGGTATTCCGGAACCCAGTTATCCTGTCCTAACCTCTCCAGGAGATTGTGATGGTTTACATTATCAAAGCTGCCCTTCACATCAAGGAAGATCGTGCTGACCTTCTTACCGGTGAACTGCGCCTCAGTCGTCCAATTCTTCAGGTCAAGTACCACATTGACTGTCGATCTCTATGGAAGGGATCTCGTCTGGTTGATCATGTACATGCCTGACTCGAAAGCGATCTTCATCAATCTGTTGTTCACTATCCTCTCACCTATCTTCGAAAAGGTCTGCATCAGGCTGAGAACTCTGAAGCTGCTGCAGTCAGTATAGTCTGCTTTGTTCAGTTTTGGAAGTATGACTCCAGTCGACTCCTTTAGCATTGGCGGGTGAAGGCTCCACCTCAGCATGTCCTCTACCAATACTGGTAGAATCTTTGGGTTGATTCAGTGTATATTCTTCCAGATTGAGTACAGTACCTGGTCAGGACCAGGGGCAGATCCATTACTACACTTCTCCAGTGCCTCAGATACGTCCGGGCCGGAGACTTGTTCTTCATCATTCAACTCGTGTTTCACTGGACACAATGGGTCAACTGGGTCGGGGTTCGGTGGGAAGAAGTGGTGCATTATGATATTGTTCGTGACGTCTGGGTGGTCGTTGTTACCACCTGGTACTCTCGTTGGTCTTCTTTGCTTGGTGAACTGGCGGGCAGTCCAACTAGCATTCTTTTTTGCATTTGCCAAGAATTCATCAAAGTGCCATTTCTTCTCTTTCATGATGGCCACCCTGTATGACTTCCTGGTCTTCTTCTTCTCTTCCACTCCACTCCCGTCACGCCTCACACGTTGGGCAGATGTCGTGTATATCCTTCTCAACTTGGTGATCTCTTGCATCCACCACGCTTTTGACCAACTTGTAGGTCTCTTCATCGGGGCCCAGCTCCGCACCATGCCTATGAGTTTCTACAAGTTGTTCTCAAAGACCTCCTGTGCTTCCTCCACCCACAATATCAGCTCAAATGCTTCACCTCCACTCCAATAGTTTTCCAGGGCTTCTTCAATTATCGGGTTTTGGATTCCCTCCTCACTCCGCCAGTTGATCTTGTCCCAGTCTAGAGCTAGCCTAGCTAGTTCCAGCATCTCTGAGGCAACCTCCATTAGGATTACTATGTGGTCTGATCCTGTTTGTTGGTATATATCCTTCCATTTCGAGAACCTGGTCATCATCGAAGCGTTCACCAGGGTGTAGTCGATTACGGAAGGTTTGTGTAAAGTAGGGTTATCCAGGAACCTGGTGTGAACTCCCGGTGTGTTTAATATGCTGTAGGCACCCAGGGCTGCCAGCCTCATGTAATTTTCCCCTTTCCTCCTCTCATCCGAAGCAAAAGAATGTTAAGGGTAGGTAAAAACAGTGTGCACATTCAGGTCACCCACCACTAGGATGGGTTCATTCGTTTCAACAAAGATAGCTTCAGGAGAGACGGTGTTCCGCCCTTCTACCGGTCTGTTGTAAACATTGATCAAGCCAAAGGAATGATGAACGCCCAAAATAGGTCCCCTCTTCGAAAAAACTCTCAAGTATAAAATGTCCTCCTCTTTTGGAACCAAAATGAAAGAAACATCAAGCAAAGTTTTCAAGCTAATGTAAGTACATACGCGAACTCGAGCGTGATCAAAGGAAATACATTCGTAGCCTGGGGCCCTAAGAGGGTTCCCATTATACAGTGGTGGGTCTTGAACACAAATGAAAGAAACCCTAAAACTCCTAACTATGTGAAATAATGAAAGAAAAATGCCTATTGCTCCCTCTGCAATTATGTTGAACCACTTTTATCTTCCATCCCTCGTTGTCATCATGTGTTCGGGTGTCCGACATGATAATATCTATTGGGGGTCTGATCGCTCTCCGGCCCGGTTGGCTAAGGTTGCCATCCTCAGGTCATACTTCTCTTTCACCGCCACCTTGACCGCCAGTTTCTTCGGGCACTTTCGGTCCATCGCTGAGTGTTCGCCATCGCATGCAAGGCATTTGGCCAGTGTCATGAGGCAGCAGTTGGGAATTATCTTCCGATACCCACGGCAAGTAGTGTGCTGGCACCGGTGTTCCTTATGGGTATGCCCCTTCAAGCAGATGGGGCATACTTGTATTGTACTCTTACAGCCAGCCTCCGGATGTCCGAATTTCCAGCATTGATGACACTGGGTAGTGGCTAATGCTTGCCACATGACCACTGAGTCTTTGTATTTTCCCATGAACAAGACCGATGGTGTACACCTCTGCACCTCAGGCTTAGGGACATAAATGATTATCAATGTGGCTCTCTTCTTTGCCCTCTCTGCTGCATTGGGTTTGAGGTACTTTGCCATCGTAACATCGATCTTGTGGGTTGCTTTGAAGGTGTCCTTAACCGACTTCTCCATTTCTGCTACATCTTCCGGGATTGCTTGTAGGGACACGCCATGTATAATGATGTTGACATCCGTAGAAGCTCTCCTGAAGGGTGTGTATTTTGGCTGTTTGGGGTCAATGACGGCATTGAGCGCCACCAACATTTTCTCGAGATACTTCGAATATTGTGACTAGTCTGTCCCAGGTGGGGTCGTCATGGTAACCCTTCTGTTGACCTTATTCGAGGTGACCTGTAGGTTCGTGGGGGCTGGGCATTCACACTTGGTGAGCATGTCGGCTATCGCAACCGAGATTATCGCCTCCTCCTTCAGCGTGTCAGCCAGTAGTTGTACTTCAAGTCTCGCAGCGAAGAGCCTTCTCTTTGCTGGACTTTGGGTGTGAGTGTTGTTGGCCCTGTTATTCTTCCCTTTCTTCTCCAGGGTGGGCACATCGGGTGTTTCTTCCCCTTTTGCCTGTTTGGGTTTGGGGGGTTGGTGTGGTGTCAGGGCGTCAGCTATGTGCTTATTCTTACCCTTCGTGGGAGTCGCGGTGTCCTCCAGTGCTGGCTGAGCTGCCACACTCGTGTAGGATTGCTTCGGTTGAGTTGGTTGCTCCTTGGCTGGCTGCCCCGATGCGGACTGTTGCTTCCTGGCTGGTCGCACTTCGCCCCTCAGGTCCTGCAGCGTGCGATCGAGGTTTTGCACTAGAATCGTAAGGTTTGCCACCTGAGTTGCTAAGGAGAGCAAAATCGTATTTGAGGCCAGTTCACCAGTAGTGAAGTTGTCCTCCTCCAAGCCTACGATAGTTTAGACCAACGGGGTGTTCTTTCCAGGTCTAAACTTTCCAAGGTAGTTGTTCATGAGGTTCATGAGTTGGGTGTGTTCCGGGTGAAGGTCCTCGGTGCCCTTCCCTTTCGAATTCCCTGGAGTAGGGGTTTCTGGAGTTTGTGGGTGGGAGGGTCCCGGTCCTGAGGTATCCATGGCATCAGCATCTGCCATGGTAAGGTCTGCCAGCTAGGGTAAGCTATGTCCTAGGGACAGAGAGGAGTATCTGAAAGTGTGGTTTTGTGGTGTTGAGAAAAGTGCAAAAATCAAAAATGAGGAAAATTGCGGCAAAGAAGCTTGCAAAAACAGTTACCTTACTGTTACTTTATTATACCATATAATACTTTATTTTCAAGATGTGACCTCAGTGAGGAGGTGGGTAATGAGTGTGAGTAACAGAGGTAAATCATGTAAACTAAGCAAGAAAATCCATCAGACATTCAATAATAGACTTGGAAGATGCCACACACATGAGAGAAAGTACAAGTTATCATCACATTATATGACCTATAGCTAGTACATGCTATTGTCACCATCCTGCTCAGCAAAGATGATCTTGAAGTTATTTTTCAATATCTCCTACAGGAAGGAGAACGAGGGAGAAGAGTTATAAGAGGGAACTTAGTACCTAGTAGGGTAGAAAACTTTAGTAGAGCCTTGAATACAACTGTATTAGGCTACTATTCAGAGGGTTTGAGGCAAAGAGGAACAGATTGCATGTCTGGCTTGTGCAAGATAGAGAGTTTCTGGGATGATGATATGGTAGAAAGTGTTGAGTTATTAACTTTGGTTGTCTCTAGTATTCAGTATTTGGTACCAGGAAAACTAATTCTATGTAGTGAGTATTTATTCAATAATTATGTATGTTAAAAAAAAAACCATTAGGAAAGTAGAAAGAAAATAAGTTTTAACACAGCCTAGATCTATTTGATGTCAAATGATTGATTTTTTTCATATGACCTATAAGTCATTCAGTCTACTTACTACCAAAATTTATCAGGACCCTATTTTCTATAATACCTCATGTAACCTACAGGTATCACTAATTATCCAGCTTATAGTAGCTTTATATTTACTAGGATCATATGAAAGTTCAACAGTAAGAGGTACTGAGAAACAAAAAAAGGTGATATCCGTTCCGAGACACCACTGAGAAACAAAAACCGGGGTCGATCCGCTTCAAGATACCTATAGGAATTGGAACGGACAGCGAATGAAAAACACTTGCAGGGCAGTCGAGCAGAGGGGAAGAAGGTCACTTCTCCAACAAACAGGCCGAAAAAAGGGGAATCGTAAAGGCAAGGCAGAACAAACACTACTAGAAGGGGCAATCGCCGCACGCACGACTAGAGGTCAAATTTATTCGTCCGAAGTGAAAATATAATTCCGTCACTGGAATTGCTATCAAAAGAAGAAAGAAAAGATTCGTAAAAAGAAAAATAAACCCGTGTTCCCGATCCCGATGTCCCTTCGTTGTCCCTTGTTCTTGTTTCCGCGTTGTTTTTCTTTCGTTCCCTCCTGATGCTTGCCCCGCCTAACTACCAATTCCCTTGCCAAGCCATCAACCGAGCTAACTAGCAAACAAAAACCGAGGTAACTAGCAAACAAACATTTCCCCTCTTCCACTAATGTCCAACCCCTGACCCTTATATCAACTAGCCTATCTGATCAAAACAAAACACAATTTCTAGCTAAAACCTTGAAGACCATTTTCCTCCCCCACAGTACTGTACAATTAAGAATAAGGGAGGGTATAATACATCTATATTGTTCTCACTGTATTATTGCATTAGTTTACCTTGCACCACAATACCTATGATAGCTAGTTCCAGGCAGACTAAATTTTCAAATTATGCAAAATAGTATTAAACAAGAAAGGAGATTTCTAGGTTACATAGGATTTTAAGGTGGAACTAATATTGGACAACAATATGGTCCCTCTTTGTATAGTAAAACCTACTGTAATCAAAGGAAACAATATATTATCAATGTTCAAGAAATTTGCGATAGCCATCAGTACTTTACATATATTTTAACTGGGTTTCCAGTATCAGTTGGAGATGCAACAGTCTTTTGTAGAATACCATTCTTTTTGTAACCAAATGAATAATGTAAATTATGGTGAAACTACATGGGACATAGATCCTGCTCAGATCTTATAGTGCAATTATGTGAAATGACCCATGATCACTATTTATATCCTCTTAATACATCTTGATCTGCAGATAGTAGTATTTCCAATTAAGCTCCTAGAAGTATAATACCCCCTCCAATAGCTGAACCACTATTACCCTCCATACTAAGCTTACTAATCTTTAATAAAAGCCCTCTAAGTGAGCTCTTATACTCACTTATATTGCTTTCATTTTCATTATCCGAAATCCTCTTATTCCATGCTCTCTCCATCAGATATAATAGTATGAATAATTACATTTGAAGCAATCTCAAGTTCTTTTTTTTTTTTTCTTGAGAGGAAGGTGGGGTACACCCTTCCTACTGGTCACTATATCCAATGCCTTCACAAGTTTTTTAATTTTCTTTTCTTCTTTTTCCTTGTTAAGTCTTTCTTGCAGCTCCCAAAACTCAAGGATTGTTTCTGCAGTTACAACAGTAGCCTCAGTGAACTTCTGCTGATCATTAGTTTCAATTTTTCTTCTTCCTCCAATCAGTTCTCGATATTGCCAATGTGCTTCCTCCTCTAATAATACCTTGTCTGTATAGGTCTCCTGAAATCCTTCATTAAAGTCAGAGAATATATTTGACCTTCTGCCAGGTAGAGGTATCTTGAGTAATAAGTGAAATTACTGTTTAGGCTGTTTTACTAACAGTTTGTGGGGTTCATACAGGTGTGCAAGTATGGGATTTGTTGGAAGTATGCTTGGAGTTTGTGGTTGTACTATCTTGCCTAGGACATATCTCACTCACAATCACTCAGCATCTATTAAGGGGTATTATCTCTACCACCTCTCAAGCCTTCATGATATTCAACTTCATAAATATTAGCTTTCACATAGGGAGAAGAATACTGCACTCATAGGTCAGCCTAGGTATCTTGTAGAATAGATTTTATAGAAGTAAATATCAATTGAAAGAAAAAAAAAAGTGAAAAAAAAGCTAAAAATGTATGAAAGGAAGTCTCCTTTTGTAAAATAGCCCTAGATTCTATTTTGCATCCAGCCATCAAGACCAGTGCTATAATATCTTTGCAAAGGCCTAAAGAGCCCTACATCAAGCAGTTGGAGAAGGTGGATTGAGTGTGCAAGCAGGCAAAAAGAAACAATTTTATTGTTCAAAAAAAATTAAAAAAACTCTCCATTGAAGTATGAAGTATAGCCATCCAAAATCAACAACCTGTAGCCCCTATCTGGTCTATAGCTAAAAGTTTAATTTGTAATATATTTTATCCAAAATCATTTAACAAGTTTAATTTTCTTGTGTTTTAATATTAAACACCTCATACAGCCATCAGAGTCCTAATTTATCATTACTACAGCATTTCTCTGATATCTCAAATACTGCCTTATCTCCCTACTTTAGCCCTGCATACCACCCTGCATAGTGAACCACTCCCTCATTAATAGTAAAGGGTGATAGCACTTGGCTATCGCTAGAGACTGTCTCAATAATAGTTACTCACTCATGCATACCATCTATTGTGAGGTGTAGAGTATGGCAGTTTCCTCTGCAAATTACCTTACACCATAAGGTAACACCCATGAGGAAGCCTTTGTTATCTATATTGTAGTGATTCTCTACTTTGGTATTATAAAACCTAATTAGATTTTATAGCTATATATATATATAAGCTTTCAAGTTATACATCATGATTATCAACTAAAGAGGTCATATACAAACTAACATTTTTAAAGAAGTCATGAAGTACTCAAGAATTTCTTGCAAATGCCCTCTATCAATCAAGCTGATTATAGAGTCTTGATGCAAGCTCCTGGTGCCAACCCAAAAATCTCACCAGTGAATATTTTCCTAGGTGGTACTCTTTCTCACTGCACTGTATAATAGTATAGGCTATTGCTTTTACAAGAGCTAAACTCAGAGGATGCCCTCACTCATCTAGCCTTCTACACTACTGAACAATTGATTTCTCCTCATGTTTGGTTAGTACTTGCAGCCTATAATGACTTGTAACTTAGTCTTGGACTCCAGTTAGGCATCCTCGTAAAGTAGAGTAGGGTGCTCCAAACTGCTTAGAAGAAAACTAGATTGATAGTTCATTACTATATTTGTACTGATTAATCGCATTCTGAATATTTCTTTCTCTCCCATTTCATTTACTGACTTGCATGAGACATGTTATTAACAGATTCAAATGATCTTGTCAAATAGTTCATTTATGCAATATTTTGATGAAAGTGCAGTAGTCCCTTGGCAGTGAGTGGGAACTGGGTACTGAGCTAGTTCCCCATAATTTAAATCATTTTTCACAACTAGAAGAGTATATTCTTGCAGATAAAGTATATCATGTGACAAGAAGGTGTTTGATACCCTATAAGGAGCTCTTAGTAAGTAGAACAATTAGAAGTTACAAGGAGTTGAATAAATGACTGGCTGAGGCATGAGTGAAAATTGGGCATTCATTTTATATACTAAAGAATCAGTGGTGATTACTGTGTAGTATTTCTATTTACATTTGGTAAATATCAGACCATAGACATACTATCGAGTGAATTATAGAATGCAATATTCTTCATAACTTTTGGTATGAGAGTGAAGATGATGAAAGAGTAGGATCAGAGTATGAAGTATTTGAAGCACAAAGAGAAGATCAATTAAATCTGAAAGAGATGATGCCTAAACTATTAGGACTACTTAATGAGAGGTGGACAGGAATAGAGTGGAGAAATAGAATAGGAGATTATTTTTTTAAGGGATAAGTATATATTTAATTATTTAATTAAACCAAACTATCATTAATAAGAGTACAATACTCATTATAATGAATTAAAAGGAGTAATAAAAGGAAGAGGAGAATAAGAGCAAGCAGGAGAGAATAATTGTAGTAAGGAAAGAAGAAAGGAAGTGAAAAGAGAAATAAGATGATGAAGATGAAGAAGAAGATCAAGATAGTGCAGAGAGAGCTAGGAATGGTGAGCAGAGAGAGATAAGTTGGGTGACAGGAAGATAAAGGGAAAGGGAAAAAAAAGAAATTCAAAGAAGAAGAGGAGGTGTTGAGGGTAGAGATAAAGGACGAGCATAGGAGATAAGAGAGGTAAAGGATGAGGGGAAGAGAGAGAGAAGGAGTAAGGATAAAGATGAAGAAGGTAACTAAGATGAAGGAGATGAAGGAGATAAAGAAGAAAAAGAAGAAGAAGAAGAAGAAGAAGAAGAAGAAGAAGAAGAAGAAGAAGAAGAAGAAGCCAAAGCCAAAGCCAAAGCCAAAGCAAAAGCCAAAGGAGAGAGTAGAGATAGTAGTACTGGTACTAGCCTACCAGTAGTTTTGTATGCTGGGGGCATTGGAGATTTAGTAATTACCATCCATCATATCTAAGTAAGACTGCTTGCTATATTTCTGTACTCCAAGAGGCTTAGAGAAAACTACAGTATTAGCCATAAGGTAGCTGACGAGAAGCTTATATTGTTTTACTGGTATTGTGCAATTAGTTTTCATCCATGTGAGCTATTGTGAATTTGACACCTTCTTTGCACAACTGTGGCTACATGTGCAGATATTATCAATCTTTGATAGATGATCTGCACATCCTACAAGCTGTTTTACAGAATCTAAGTACTATTGACAATAGTTATTCAGGGTAGCATTATTGGAACTTAATACTTCCATGTCTGATTCTATACAATTAGAATTAGTTTTGATATTTAAACTACTGTGTAAATCAAGTTCTTATCAAATTGGGAAAGATATCTAAGGGCATTAACTTATATATCAGTATTACTAACTACTTAGATCTACTTCTGCATCTCCTATAACTTCTTCTAGTACCTCAACATCCTCTTCCTCTTCCTCTTCTTCATTATTTACTTCTGACTTATCATATATGCTGTTGTTCTCTAATTTGTCTTCTCCCTCAAATGTGCTATTTCTCTCCTCCCACTCTCTATCATTAGATTCACTATAAGTGCTACTTTATACTAGATCAATGGTTGGTTGGTTTGACAATCTAGAGAGTGCAGCTATTCTAGCCATGCAAATAGAGATCTAGAGAGGCTATTTCCAGCTACCAGCTAGTATTAAAATCATCCAAACTAGTTAACTGCAGGGAAGAAACTACCTGAGAGGATGTATAGGTAGATTGGTACAATATCAGGTGGCAGTTTAGTGTGGTAGTAATTTTTATTATCCTTGGTTTAATGTAATAAAGTAAGTGAAACCATAGGCACAGGAATTTGTAAAAATGGGTGCTTATAATTGTTGTGATTCTGAAACACAGATATTTTATACTTGGCAGGTATACTCATGGTGGTTGGTGCACAGTTTTTATTTTTAATAAGATGCACCAACTTCAAAGTCCTGTAACTCACCAACTATAATGTGTATGGTTTTAATTTTGGGATAAAGAGATGCACATGAAGCGGGAGTTATTTTAGGTACCAAAAAGTCTTTTCATGAGATGTTTTGTTTTCCATACATAGAATATGCTACAGAGGTCATTATACAATTAAAAATATATTCTCAGATCAGTAGAACCTACTATATATGTCCAGCTAGGTGGCTAAGCAAAAATATATTTATTGTGATTGAGGTCCAAGGTGATGGTTTTAACTTGTAAAGGCTCAAATGGGAATTTTTGGTGGACTTATCATACCAAAAGGCAAAGAGAGCTAAGGAAAAAAGAGGAGAGGGAGTAGGGAGTGGAGTTTATATAGGGGGACCGGGGGATGCCAAGACATTTGACTTTAGCCGATCGTGCCCCTTGATTGACTTTTATGGCTGTGCGGCCCAATCCCTACCCTGCGATTATTGAACACGGAATCTTATGTGGTATTTAAAACACCTATAAGAGATCTATTGTGATGAACGATATATCTTGGTTTTTATTTGAATCGGGCTAGCCAGGGCCAAAATCTTTGTTCTTGATAGATTAACTTACGCGGAGCGATACTTAGTGCTTTTGATGATCACTTGATATTCCGGTCGCAGCAAATGGGTTTTAATTACATTCTACAATGATCAGACGCTTCTTCTGAGGTGGCCCAGTATTCCTGCTGATCCCGGATTTGCTCTGGAAAGCTGTTTAGGGGGTTTTACACCACACTTCTTCATCCTGATTACCGTTTATGAGTGATCAGTGATGATGGGCTCCACAGTGCCTTCCCAGAACACTACCAACAGACATGCAGTATGTCCGAAAAGAGCAGGCATCTTGTTTAAATTGACTGTGCTTTATATTCTTTTTCGACATCTTTGTTATGATAACTGTTGGAGTGAGGAACGTCATGACAGGGGAGCTTTCGTTGTGATTCCTTGCTTCAGACTCTTTATATTTTCGAGAGACAGTAGTTTTCCTTTTCTAAATTTTCTGTTTCTCTATCAAGCTGTCCGAAGAGTCAAATTTTCCGCAGTGACTGTGGTATGATGGAAAGCATGGAGGGTGGAGTATCCTGCGAGATTACGAACAGAGTAAGAAGGGTTATCCGCACGAAGACTTTGCTCTTGTGAATCACAATCATCCACATTAATAAATGCAAGCAGACCAAAGAACACCATGAGACAGCATGTATAGGAGTGGAGAAAGCAGAAAGGGTTTTTTGTTGGTTTTCTATCCAAGTCCATCGATCCCCCGAGCCGAAATGCCCGAGAACTATCCACAAGCTGAAAGCTGAAGAAAAGGGAAGAAAGAAACGACGTTCGAAAGGAAAACCAGTGATACTAATCCCAGCAACGTAACTAGGGGGTGGATCAAAATTTAGAAAAAAGTTCGAACTTTCTGGAACTTAGGAACGAAAGCAGTGTCTTATTCAGAGCAAGTTGGGGAGGAACTCAAAATACAGAAGAAAGTAGAGAAACGGAGAGCAAAAAGATGAAGCCTTAGGCTCTAAACGTAAATCCGGCCATTGCTCCTCCCTCCACGACTACCACTAGCATGACAGCAAGCAACCCTCTCCCAATCCTCGCAGAACAAGCAGAGCAAACCTCTCTCAACCCCTAATCCTCTCAACAAGACACCCCTCAAACGCCTTCGGACTCCTCAAGACCTCAACCCCCGCATCAAAAGCGGCCATTTCCGAAAACTTAATAAACATAGCCGTCCCTCCACCAACCATCTTCTTCCAGTCCGTCTCGACAACCCCCTCTTCGCAACCGTTGACAATGAACTTCGCGATGAGCCAGATGAAGGCTTTTCAGGAGTAGTCGGGGTGGAATTCGATGTTTTTTTCCCTGAAGAATTCCAAGAGGTGAGAGCGGTGCTAGTCAGTGACTAGGATTGTTGGTACCGAAGATGCGGTGGCTGCGGGCTTGGGGGTCGCGGACGGGGTGACGAAGTGCATAATGTTAGACGCAGCTGTATTGTAGGAGAAGGGATCGCCCCGACCTATTTGGCGAAGTTTTGATTTTTTGGAATAGTCGGTCGCCGTGGCAGTGGGACGGTATGTGGGATGGTAAGTGGTTCGGTGGTTGGATATGGAAATGATGAGTTTGGTGGTTACGACATTGGCATCCTTGTCTCTATTGCGGTGACGCGCGGCAACAGCGGTAAAGTTCCCGCTGACTCATTTAGACCTTCCAACACCTTGCCGGGGGACAAACCAAACCTCACTCAGGAGAAAATAAAATAAAATTGTATCATACAGTAAAAAGAAAAGATAAAATTCAATCTAGCCCTCTCTAATACTGGACAACTCTTGTCTAATACGGACTCCCTTCTGTTTTGGTATTACCGTTATTGTTTTTCAACCCGAATCGTGACAACGTTCTTCCACGTCGAATCTTCGAGAACAGTGCAAAAGCTATCACGTTAACCGGTAGAAAACGAAAGCCACAGAGGACAAGCACTATAATACTCTCTCATAAGAGCCGCTCTTGAATAAATTATCCACCCAAGCCTACATGATACCTATTTCGAATCATCTTGGATTCCCGAAGAAAATTCATTACCCCGGAGGACGGAGCACGTGTTCAAATGATATAACATGACCAAGGAAGAGCCTCCTAGCACCACTTCCCGAGCCCACTGATGCGGTGGGATTTGATGTTCTACGCCTTCATAGCTACCACTACTTGATACCTTGACTCAAAAGTCCTTCAGAAATCTGCAGGGATGTTTTTTTTTCGGCCAGGACAGGTAGATATCTGATTGTTGTACCTTGGATGGTGGCACAGGAGGTTCTGGTGGTGCTCAGGGGGTCGGAGTTTGACACACCCGACCTCGTTGATTGTGCTGCCAAGGTGGCCTATCAGCGCTACACTCGATGCCCCGCCTTCTAACTTGCACAACCGAGAGTACCTACAGGCCAGGTAATGCTAACCCCCTCCCCTTCCGCAGCCAATATTTGAGAAAATAATACAGCTTTAGTAAAAGGCTGGCCTTTACCCACCTCACGGAAAGAAATTTAGATAACGGTTGAGCAATGCAGAAACACGTACTTGAAGTAATAGGGTGGTTTGGCTGCTCATCGATTGAAGCGGGTTGCCAGGGAAACCGAGTAAACCGTCGCTGGGAGTCGGTAGTGTCTTGTACACATCTCCGGAACGTTCTTAAAAGATTTGAGGCGATTGTGAACTTCCACCCAGCAGGGGATAGCGAGTTCCCGAATAACTCCATCACAAATTAGATGAGTCATAGTGGTAGCCGTATAGTGCTTATATAATATCTCTTTTCGGCCTTTTCACTGACTAATCCTAACGACAACCCCGATATATTTATATCTATGCCAACTTCTAGAGTTTCCAGGAGGAATTCGGATACAAATAGCAACTATTGAAATATCGAATACAGAGAGTAATTGTTCACACAGTAACCGCTGGGTGAAAGCACCTAGGTGCGGCGAAAGAAGACAATAACTGTCATAAATTTCCCCAAGGTGATATCTCCCTCGCGGCTATATGGCAATCATGCCTGATATGGATGATGGAAGCTATCATAGCTCACCCTGCTCAGCAAAGTTATCAATGTCACAAACTCTGTCAAAAACCAAAACAGCAACCGAACTTTCCACTCTCCCTTCTAGCTCCCTCTATCGATTTCGCATACTCTGACTTAGGCTATGCTCCCGCCTTCCGTTTTTGTTTCCGGCCCACGTCTCAACTTTTCGATCTTCCTCCTCCTCATTGCCGCTTTCCTTTTTCTTCTCCCTTCACCCCCCACCCAAGGTTTTTTCTTATCTTCCTTGATTTTTCTTTTTTCCAGACTCTCCGTGGCACTAAGGATCCCCGTGACATCCCCCTGCACGCTTGTACCCAGAGTCAAGTCCAAACCACCCCCACCACCCCCCTCTTCCCCCACCTCATCCATCTCATCCTCAATCTGATATTCCCACTCCGCATCCTCACCCACGTATTCCCTCCGCCTTCTTCTCACCTCAAGCGCCGCCTCCCTCATAATCTCCTGACGTGACAATATCTCCCCCCTTTCACGCTCTATTCGGCTGTCAAATTGACGGGAGAGTGCCAGCCCTTCACTATTCCAGTCTATATCATCCATCCGCATCAGCCATACCTTGATCCTCACCCACGCCAGCATCACCTGACCCCTGGCTTCAAAGAGGCTTGCAAGTTGGCCTTTAGCCCTAAGGGCCTATTCGGTCGGGGTTGGCTGGTCCTCCGGGATCCCGATTCTTGGTCCGGGCCGAGGGGTGGGCTGCTGGGTGATGGGCACGGTGGGGTTGGGGGTTGGTCGAGAGTGTTTTCCGATCACCGGGGGCAGCAGGGTGATATTGACCGGGGCGGAGGAGAAGAGACGACGGTGAGGATGGGAAGGCTGTCTTTCAGGCTTTTCGGACATAGCCGGGGATCTAGGATGGACACGGGGTGAATGGGTAATTGTCTGACTTGCCTCTTACGCGTACAGTCTTACGGAGATTCGGTTGGGAGACTGCGAGATAACTTGGGGGCCGTTTGGCATGCTATGATTTCAAATTCCCGGAATAAGACATGCTCCGTTTGAAATTATGATGACACAAAATTTCAAACTTTCCCTTGCCAAGTAGGTTTTCAAAGAATTACTAAATTTGAAATTGGAGACTAACTTAGTAGACTCGTCTAAAGGGGCTCAAATTTGTTGGATTTGGTGACGTAGGAATTGGTCGGAAGGGTGGGTGTACTTTGAACGTAGCATTTCTTGGAACTGAGAGTCTGGGAAGACTTTTAATATTGAATATATCTACGATGAAGGAAGCGAGGCCAAGCTAGGAAGATCAACGAATTGTAAGTGGCTCAACATCTTATGCACACAGCCCTGTACCAGCGGGCAAAGATGAATGAGGATTGCTGCAATGTGTACTGTTGAAAGCCAATAGTTTTTAGGTCATTTCAAATGTATCCTGCCAAACGCCCTAATATTTCAAAAGGCGATTTGGCTCTAAATTAGCGTTTGAGATGGCCAAAATTTGAAATTGAGGCTTGCAAAACCAGTGTTGGCGGTGACGGGGTGGTCACCCCCAAAACCTAACTTGACCAACCATCGTTGAAAGGTGATGGGGGTCACGACTGATCATGGTGATGGGAGGGTTAGGGTTTTGTAAGGGTCAGCAGCAAGGGCTGAACCGTTGAAGACAGAGAGTTGAATTAAAAGTTAAAACAACTACAAGTAAGAAGACAACCATCAATAGTACATTTGTCCCAGAACCTCCGCCATGTCAGCTACAACCGATCCTCTCTTGGTAGATAACGACCCCCTTGCCTCATCTAACTTTACGCCTTCTAGTATAGCATTTACGAAATTATCCTCACTAATCCCAGACACGAATAAATTTCATTTCTCCACCGCAGTTGACCTGGCCGAGGAAGCTGAAGAGAAGAGCGAGCAATGTGCTGGCTCACCAAGTGGCTGCTACATGCTTGTCACAGGTGTCTCGGAAGACATGGTTGACCCAATCGATGAGGAATTCTACAATCTCTCGATTCGCAAAGGGGCTCGATTCACCTACGAGCATCCGTTGCAGTCACTCATAATTAAGCTGATGCCCGGCATCACCCGGGAACAGGCAAGGTTTAGTTTCTATTCCAAGATCGAAGATAAGATCACAAACATTCCAGGACATTCTGAGTATTGCATTGTTCCTGTGGGGGGAGCGACGTTTATAATTCCAGGTGTGCGGAGCAAAGGCGATGCTGGATTGAAACCGTTTGATACCCGCCGGGGTGAGGCCGGTTGGCCATCACTGATGATTGATCGGATACTCTGAAAGCTTATCATCACTTCGATGTGATGCTGAGTGGTGGTTTGAGAATACTGAAGGACAAACAAGGATGGTGATTATCATAGAGATTAGCAAGCATCTAAAATTAGTGCGGCTTGAGTGTTGTGAAATGGTACCAGATCCGAACCAGATATCTACAGAGAACAGCTGTCCGACAAAACCGGGATACAACCAATCCTTTGATATTGACCAGGCTGGAACGGTCAATCCTCCCAGCAAGGGTCTGGTGATCCCCTATCGCACGATCTTCGATACACCGCATCCAAATGCCTCTGATATCACACTATCCGCAAGCGAATTATCAGAATGGGCATTGCATGTATTCCGATCACTCCGCTAGTCCGAGCTAGCGGATGAGGATGTTTCCCGTCCCACTTCACCGCTAATCACTCGATGATGTCATATCTGCAATGACAACTTACGGTAATATCGATCAATAACGAGACCCTTACATATCGATACAAGTTCATCATCATAACTTGGCATTGATATGCAGTATCCGGGGTTACATATTGGATTTCGGATACACTGGATTGATGTTTGGATGTGTGGAGACATGGAAATAGGGTAACTTTCAACATAGGGAAGCGGAGATTATGGTTTTCTTTTGCGATGCTTTTTTCACTTCACTTTCGTGAAATGTTTCTAGTTAGTTTAGCCTTTCTTAGCTCAATCATCAAGTCTTTTCTGTCTATTCTGGATCCTTTGTTTTACTTCCGCTGGCAATTGGCCACACTCTCCTGACATCTTTTATCAGAGTTAAGCGGAAGTTCTGGGCAGAAATTGGAGATAGTTGAGCATGGGGCCAAGGTGGCGGAAAAAAGAGAAGGAGAAAAGTGGGAGGTGACATACAGGACGGGCGGGAATGTCAAGTTATCAAATTTTACCAGATTATATGGACGATGGATTTTTCTTTTTTCTTTTTTCTTCACCAAGGACTAAAGTTGCCGGATTCAAACGATTGGGGGAGTACGAGGGTGGAGGTGGATTCTTTGTTTGGAATTTTCAAACGTCCCTCTGATGCAGTATTTTTCTCATTGAGAACGAGAAGTGTTGGTGGATATTTCCTTCGAGGCCTGCTTTGTTGCGATAGCGTAGATGAACGATAGGTAAGTTCTATACTTGTATGGACAGCCACAAACACTTGCTGTAAATGATCGGGCCAACCATGGCGGAACAGTACAGCACTCGCAACCAAAGCACATCAGGGAAATAAACAATTTCTCTCGATACAGTACAGGATCTCCACCCTCATCTAATCTTTTCCACAAACCCCTATCCTTGATTTCGTCTTCTCTCAAACAGACCAACTCCCAAAATACCTCCGATACCCTAATTCCCCGTATCTCGCCCCCCTCCGTCCCTCCCTCGCTCGCCCATCAACCAGAACCCAAGACATGGAAAAACAAAAAACCTCACATCACGTCACATCAACCAGAAACCGGCTACTTCCAGCACACTAGCAAGTCTGAATGAACAAGCAATAGGAATAAATAATCCGGAGGAAAGTCACAGGAGAGAGCGGGATGGAGGGTTCAGAGGTTAACCTGCGGTTTATCTCGGCCTGTTTGGTGGTTGGTATGTGTTGCGAGGTGGCAAGACGTTGGATTTCGCCCGGTGATGGGGGGGTAAGTTGGAGAGGGGAATAGGTTACCTGTTTTACGGTGTTTTAGAAAGTGTGGAGAAGCGGTGGCGGGGAAGGTGCAGGAGTTTGCTTAATACCGTTAATAACAAGGGGAGTGGTGCAAAATTTAATAAATTACTCAAAATTTAGTGGGTGATGAGAAACGAAAAAAAGGTGGCTCCCGTTTCAGAACACCACTAAAAAACGAAAACAGGGAAGAGGTCACTTCCGGGGTAGTCAACAGAAACAGAGAAGGTTCACTTCTCCAAGGGAACGAACGTAAAAACGAAGGAACGGTCGGTCGAAAGGGAGAATAAATACTGCTAGGTGTGGGCAAACGCCGCTCGCACAGCTAGGAGTCGAAATATTCATCCGAAGGAAAACAGTTCCGTCACTGGAACTACAATCGAAAAGAACGACAAAAGGAAATTCGTAAAAGAGAGAACCAAATTTATATTCGCACTTCCGGTCACTCGCTCGTCCTCGCTTGTCGTCGTCACTTCTCTTTTTTTCTCCTCCCTTCTAAAAAACTAAAAGGAAACTAAGTAACATCGTTCCTTCTAAAGGAATCAAGCCCATGGCAATGCACAAACAAACCCCCGTGACATGCAAACAAACGTAGTCCCCCTTAACCCTCAGCCTTAAACCTAACCCTCACGATGACTATCTAGGTCTGGTAAAACAAAATACAACCTCTAACTAAAACACCGTAGACAATTTTCCGCCCCCACAGTGCGTGATAATCGTGCCAAGGTTGCGGCGTGCGGCCGCAACCCCCGCATGTTCGCTGGCTCACAACCGGGGGCACTCTAGAGAGTGCCTGACAGCTCAACATGACTTTGTGGCTCAACATGACTTTGTGGCTTAAGATCAGTTTGTCCAAAACATGACTTCATGGCAAAATAAGGCACTAGAGTATAACATAATATTTTATTATGATAGAATATTTTATTTACATAATGTTTCGCAATCTAGCCTGTTGCCTAATTCCTGAAATAATGAGCCTAGATGTTTTCCTTTTTTGAATCTGTTGAGCCCGCCTCTCCTTTGCTATAGCCTTTGCCTTTGCCTTAATCTCATCAAGGAAAGGTTTGCGCTCTTCCTTATACAATTTTTTTTGAGCATTCTGAGCCCTATGTAGATCCCTCTCTGCTTTTTCTACCACCATATCCTCCTTTTTTTTGGCCATTTGACGTGCATCTGAGGCATAAATAACTCCTCCTTTTTGGATCTGCCTTCTGCTTTGTCCTCTTCGTCTGGAATTTGTTGCCTCCTCTGCTGCTCGAGTATGCTCCATGTGCTCCATCGCTAATGCACCTGACTGTGCAAGAGCTAATCCACCTTATAGTACAAGCTTAAGCTTATTTTCCAAGCTTGGAGATAGCCCTTTACTCTCTTGGAGTAATTCATCACTCATTGTTTTGAGACTTGCGATTGTAAGAGGAATACCAGAGGCAGATTCTGATTGTGGGAGGGATTATTGATAGGAAGGAATGGTTGCCTCTTGGAGTTTTGATATGACAAGATCGAGATTGTATGGGATAAGCCCAGTCGCACGAAATGCTGATTGAATGGTTAAGGACTTAAAGGTTTGCTGACGAATGGTATCAACATCAGCAAAAAAAAAAACCCGCGTCTGATGTATGGGCGTCGTGTCCTGATGCACACCGCATTTCACATGCGCCCGGTGCGCCTGGTACATCCTGAGTTCCGTTGCAATCCCCTGTTGCGCCCTATGCATCATGATGTGTGTTGCAACGCAACATTGCGCCTGGTGCATCCTGTGTCGCATAGCAACGCTTTGCGGCATCAGGACACTACCTGACATTGGGTCGACATCCTCACGACCCCTGGACATCTGCATCTCTGTTGCAGCTTCTTCCCCATATCCTGATGTCTGGCTACGGCCGCTGCCTCACGGGAGTGCCACTGGGGGTGGCCACACAGGGCTGCCCTTCATCACGTTCCTTCTGTTTCTCATCGCGACGCCATAACTCCATCCTAACATCGACCACAGATGCGTTCCATCCCCCGATGTCCCCATCCCAGCCCTGAACCTTCCCAGCATCCTGACGCGTCGCCATTGTCGGTTCCTCACTGTGAGGCCACAGGGCATTGCGGCGATTCGTCGCAATCTCTCTGGTTTCTTCACTGCATCCTAGCGACCTCGGGATCCACGATGTCCCATGGTGTCATCGCGATGTCGGGAGGCATGACATTTCACTGCGTAGTGTCATCAGTGTACCAATCTCAAGGACTGACCAATCCCCTACCGTAATTTTCTACATCGTGTACTTTTAGTTGTATCTATTATTTAGTTTCTATTAATTAGTTTCTACATAGAGGTTTCTATATACAGGTTGCAATGAAAGATGCTATAATATTCTCCGTGCCATTCAACCATCCTTGATGTGGAATACTTGCCCAAGCCAACAGTTGTCGCCCGACTATCTGATCTCATGATTCCTCAATAAATCTCGTTAAATGTCCTTAAATCAATATGGCTGTTAACAAGCCATCGCTGGTCTGTCTCTGGGATGAGGTGTGCCAGGCCTAGGATCGTCCCTATGTGTACTATAGTAAACTCTCGTGCATTTTCCCTTAGCTGTACCATGACAAGGCCATGGATGTTGAATACGCGTCCCGAGTTAACCACGTTCAATATTTGGACACATGAAAGCCTGCGAACCGTGTCCTCGTGCATGTAGTGTCTGATTTTGAAGAGCGCCAGGAGCTTCCCAGGGAGACGGCCCCGGAGGACACCATACATATGCTCGCCACCCATCTGTACCCAAACCCAATCATTGCGACTCGCCTGGTTCCTGAAGAGTCGGGTACCAGTGGAGCGTGCCCTATGGATATCATAAATGTCGGTTTCCTGGAACGCTAGATCGGGGATTTCAAGTTGCGTTAGTTGTTCAACTGGAAGAAATCGAAGTATGGCAGGATCTTCAGGAAGGCGGCACTCGGTGGGCAGGCTATTCCGGCTATATCAAATCAATTCCCGACAAATGCTCTCCGGTGAGATACCCAAGACCTTGCAAAAATCTATCACATCGGAAACATCATTACAACGACCCTTCAGGATCCTACAATTGGTGACTGGCGTGGATACAGAATTCGTTTTATCTAAATGTTCCCCGACATCGGCAGGGAGATCAGCCCCACGATGTCGCAGGGAATCCAGGTTCAAAAGTCTCATTCAGATGGCATGCTGGTGACCATAGCTGTGCAGGATCTGTCTTGCGGCATCGTTTTTATTGGAACGGCGCCCCCCCTCCTTAATTTGTTCCTTATGCGCGAGCTCGCCAAACTCCGTGGAATACATCTAAATGTTGCCAAACTGTTATATGTGACCCTGAAAATGACTTAGTAGATGCATCTTAATGAAGTTGAAATGAGATTCCGGATGGATTAGTTCCATAAGTTGGTCGATCTCTTCTTCACGATCCTGCTCCCGTACCCAACGCCGGTTGGATTTCGCAACACATTGGTTTACCCATGTTCTCTGATGTCGTAGCTCCCTTCGCTGCTCGTCAACCTTTGCCCGTGTCCTCTTTGATATTCGAAACTCCAAGAAGATATCTTTCGTATCATGAAACCGATTGAGATATTGTTCCATATAATCCAAGGTCTCAGGTGTATGGCTTCGATATTGGGCCATCAAAGTGAAATCGAGCAATGACCTGATGCAGGCGAGTGCACCTTTGAATGGTAATACTTGCGTACTCTCAGGCTGCCTCAATGCCACGGCGAGAACTCCCAAAAGACAACGCCCCAGGTTCCTCATCTCCTTTCCTTGCCACTGTGTAACCTCGTGGTATGCTTTTTTGGGTGCAAAGAATCCTGGGTATGGTGGTAAAGCCTTCCAGGCATTGTCAAAAGCCTGCTGTCGTGCGTGTTTCTTGAGGAATCCCTGAACCCAGTCCATCATATGCTTGAATAGTCCCAAATAAACTGTATGGAGCAAATCCGGCTTGTGCAGATCGGGTGCTGAAACCCGTTGAAGCTCATGAAAAACATTCCGGCCCATCTTGATACCAAGTGCGTCAAACCTAGTATTCATGTCTCCCGACCCAGAGTCTGTCGACTGATGCTCATTTTCTTGTTTGAGACATTTATATGTGGCATAATCTCGCATCTGATACGTCTCCTGTGCATCGGTTCCTAATGCATCAGGAGGCACCTCACATTTCGGACAGGCGTTAGATTTCACTCCGTGTAGTGCAACGTTTTCCATATGGTCCGCAACCCACGTGGACAAGATAGGGAAGCACCGCTGGACCTTTCCGTCCGCACAGTCAATTGAGACACCATCAAGCACCGCATCTTGCAAGGGCGACAGTATGAGTTCAAATACGCCTTGTAGTGTGTTGGCATTGATTTGTCTCTGTAGGTTGTCTGCTGAAGAGGACTGTGGGAACTTGGGCGGGACAGGCAATAGTGCAAGAAGGAGAACTGCCATTGATCCAGGTCTGTTACGCCTAGTCGATAGGAGATTTCCGGTCATAATATAGACAGGCCACGCTTGCTTGTCACCCGAGAAGTTGGTAAGATGCGTCTGATTGGACATTCCAATTATTGGAACCAGAGTTGCACCACGTGGATGTGTATCCTATAAATGGTTTGCCAGTGCCCTGTTGAAGGAGGTTGCAAAGCAGGTTGCACAGTACTTGTATGTCCCACCACCAGTCCGCTGTATGCATTTCGGCATATATCCTATGTCCATTCTGGTCATATTCACGGCACAGCGCGTGGACCAAGTCATCCCTGTATGCTATCTGCCGAAGAAGGTATCTGACACAGTCAAGGATGTTCCAATAAAAGAAATGCTGCATTCTCTTGCCATCGTCAACTTCACCTTCGAACCATTGTAGATAAGGACTGTAGGGGTCCAATGATCCGAGATGATTCTCCAGTGTGTGCATTGAACTATAGCCGACTGATGCAGAACTACCCAGACCACTGGAAAAGAATTCATTGATTTGAGACTTCGAGACCTTGCTCTGAATGAACTAAGATGCAAGTTTGAAATCGTGAGCATTGGCAAATGGGGCCCATGGATCCTGGCACAGAGTATGGTGTTCATCCTCAAACCCGCTCACATCTCCAATCGCTTCCCCGGCGCCTGGGTAATGTGCTTGTCTGCTGGCCATTGCTGAGGTGTTGTGGTTGAGTACTTCAGTATCAGACTCGTGCACGACATCATCATTCAATGTGTTGGCGTCGCATCCACTGGGGTCCGGATTAGATTCATAGTCTGAATCTGGCCATTCGTTCTCATCATTTACCTCCGGGTCGAGGAATAGATCTGTTTCGGTGTCATTAATAGGACTCATGGAAGGTGCATGTCGTATAGTAGAGGCAAGTACAATGTCGAGATTTGCATGCACAGTTTGTAGGTGTTTCTCGTATGTGCCTGCCTGCACATACCTTCGGCGACAAAATGGACATTTGACAGCCATGGTGAAAGTCTGCCTAGTCGATCTCGAGGGTCCTCTATATATTATGAGGTGCAGTTGTACTGTATAGTGTTGATCTTGACACGTATCAGTGGAACACTGGGTCAAAGGGTTTCCACACGGTGAACTGTAACTAGTATCCAAACAGGCTTAGCACTTGTAGCTTGACGACTTGTATTACCCCATCTTATCAGATCATCTCATCCTCTCTGTTGTACCACAGGCTACTTCCCCTTCTTGGGCCATCACTCGACGTCACTTCATATCACGACACTTATGCAAATTAGAAGCTTATTTCATGAATGTTAGTTACACGTCACGGTAGGCTTAGGAATGTTGTTGCTAGCTACATTATCAATTGTTCTCATATTATCTTTTTTGGTCTGATCCGCCACAAATCCACATCCACATATCCGTACAGCCACATGCCCTCAAGGGTAATCCAACACAACAGAGGGCAGATACATCCCATCATACAAATAAGCTAAGTTAATTTCTCAGAAAGGATTCAGAATTGGAACCCTCATTCCGGAGATCAGGTAGAGCAGTGTCATTCACGCAATCATGCTTCCGCTTGCGGGTCAGCCCCCTACGGGCACCTGCCTCAGTCTGACTCCCGAAAACATACCACAGCAGGGACCCATGCATAGTCAAAACCAAGCAGAGTCGGGAACCAGTCCAGAGCCTTGTAAAGTGGATTAGCCTGCGACTGCGGATGCCTGCGATCGAACCCACTGAAAAGTGAAAGCACCGCTCCAAATCAAATACACAAAACCCAGCCCCTTTAAACTGTCCCAATGGTGCACTCATCATCCAGTCAAGGTCACCCTAGTCCAAGTGGGGCTCCATTATGACGTTGATGAGGCACGCATGTAGGGAAAAGCACTCATTGTCATAATTGGTACAGAGATTCTGGAAGTGAGGGGGTAATAGCTCAATGGCAGACTGCATTGTGTCGCGTTGTGGCCTGTTAATAGCCCTGAGAAGCAACCGCTTAAGCTGTGTGATATTCTGGAATGAGGCAAGCAGCGCTTGTAGGTCTCCGTGTGTATTTGAACCGACGTCATTTGTATCCTTAGTCAAAATAGGTCCTAGACCCTCATGTCCCTGTTGTGCCCAAATGCCCCAATGGAACACCCCACAGCACGAGTTCGGATAGGCATAGTGTTGTGGGTTTTGCAAGAGCCAATCCTCAGTATGATTGTGCCTTATGCTGCTGGGAAGCCTCGGAGGCTGAATCTCACAGTACTTGGTAATGTTGTCCATAGCCTGCTTCACGATCCTTGCCCCAACCTGCTCACCGTAGATGGTGGAGGCTGGATTGGCAAATACAACAAGAAGGCGGCGATAGTTGCAATCGAGGGCCACATACAGTTCACCTGCACCAATGTTCACTTGCTGATATGATGCGCTGAGTGCATCGCTTTGGTCCAGGGATAGTGCTTGCAGGCCGGCCAGGTGTGGACGGGAATTGTGCATCTCGATATCTATATTGAGGAAGACTTCGATAATGTTTCCTAAGGATGTGTTATTTGAGTGTTCCACGACACGTACTACATGCCTGCTATTGCATACCTTGCTTGCGCTGAATAATACGAAACACCTTCTCACCCCTCTCCTTTGCCTCCTCACAGGCCGCCTGGTCCTCCCGGGTCAGGGACATTCCCTTATCAAACCAGCCTTCCATTTCGCTATCGGTCCTTGGCCTGAGCCTTGGTTGCTTGCCCTTGGGCTGAGAGAGCTTCATTGAGGCAGACCCCCTATCGACACGGGACTTCACCGTAGGATAAAGTGTGGTATCAATTGTTACCGGCTCCTTGCTCTCCGGACTTTGCCTTATAACGGTGGGTGTTTGGTGGTAGAGGGGATGCATAAGGTTTCCTGGTGTGCCATTATTGGTACGATGCCGGGGGAGTTGAGAAAGATGTAGCATGGTATGGGACGTTTAGAATCGTGGAGCACAAGGTGGTCTGTTAAGAATATGGTCAGTTCTAGTATCGTGATTATCTGCTCAGAGGAGAGGCTCCACAAACAGATCTAAACCAATCGGAATGCCAATTCTCCCAACATCAGAAATCTCACAACACGGGCCCAAAGGTATACCAGCCGTGAAGTCCTATATAGAGAGATGTACACTGGTTTGTAACTTTCTCCCTCTGCCGCCCCTGAGTGGTTGGTAAGAAATAAGGTTCACAGAGGTTATCCCAAGAGGCTAGTGCATATAGAAATTAGAACGACTTAATGTAATGTTTTGGTGGTGGGAGGACGCAGCTGGAGTGGAGACCCGTAGAAGAGAATATATGGTAGAAACCTTAGAGGTACACTGGAGAAGGTGTGAGGATCGGGGTACGAGTACCGGTGTCGCGACCATGATATGATGGCATGGGACGTCATGCTGTCGTGACCGTGACGCCATGAGACATCTTGCTTTTGCAACGGTGACGCCATGGGACGTCGTGCTGTCGAGATGCCAAGAGGCGTCGGTAATGTAGAAACATGTTACTGACGCCTCTTGGTATCGCGATAACTGTTCGGTGAAGATGAGAAGTTTGTATAGTTTTCTTGTGTTCTCTACGAAAACGAAATTATTACTCACTATCAGTCACTAGGTCGGGGGGGGGGGTGGGGCCCTGAGGATCGCATATTCTAGACTGTGT
>ML120415.1:339724-416489 GCA_003788595.2 Choiromyces venosus 120613-1 | reverse complement strand
ACGTTTTCTATAAACATATGTTACTATCCATATCATTATAGAAAACTTATATGTTTAGTTTAACCCAAAACCGGTATGGCTATAGAAATAAAATTGGTTTTTCGCCGTACCATTGTCGCGACGCTAGGGACGTCATCGTGCAACTCTACTGCCAAGAGGTGTTGATAATACAGAAATATATGTTATCGATGCCTCTTGGTATCACAACAACAGTATGGCGAAAAGCCGATTTTATTTCTATCTCCAAAAGATATTTCTATACCATGATAGGAATAGAAATATCCTTTGAATATAGAAATAAATTCAACTTTTTGCCGTACCGGTGTCGCGTCTTCACGGGACGTCAGGATCGCACGTTGTCTCTTAGCGTCACAAGACTAGTTCGGCTTAAAAGCTTATTTTATTTGTGTATATAACATATATTTCTACGCCGTATGCTGATCACAATAGGCCTAGAAATATATCCTATATACGCAATTAAATTAAGACCAAAAGCCATACAAGTGTCGTGATGCCAGGAGACGTCATACAGTACCTCATGCCTCTCGTAATATATATTTCTCTCTCACTAAAGTCTATGGTGACATAGAAATATATGTTCCCGACGCCTCTCGGTATCAGGACCGCAAGACGTCTCCTGGCATCACGACACGAGTGCGGCTTAAAAGCTTATTTCATCAAAGTTAGTTACAATATTATTTTAGACTCCCTACTTATTACAATAGACTTAGAAATATATATTATATATATAAACCATCCTGAGCTACTCTCAGGATCTTCACCCACTGCAATTAGTGAGATCACTCACCAAGTTTGTATGTACATACACCTCATTGTACACGCAAACCACGCTAGGTTTGTGTGACGATGTCTTAGCGTGGTTTGCGTGTACCATGAGGCATACAAACAAACTTGGAAATGCATGTGGCATTTCTTATAGAGCCCAGGAGTCTTCCTATATAAGAAGACCCCACCTTCCCTCCTTCCCTCCTTCCCTCCTTCTCTCCCATCTCTCCATCAGAGAAACGCACTCGAGACCTTTCTTGTCCGAGTGATATAAAACCACCCCTCCTTCTCTTCTTCCCTCCTTCCCTTCTTCCCTTCTTTCCTTCTTTCCTCCTTCCTTCTGTCCCTCCTTCCTTCTGTCCCTTCGTCTGTCCTTCTCGTAACTGGAGTCTCTGTCCCCCCCGGCCTATAAATACTTTTTTCTTCTTTTTCTTTTTTTACTTTTTTTTTTTTCCAAAAAATATCCGACGTGGAATGGCGCCTCCGAGCTTGCAAAGACGCTTGGTAAGAAAGGCAAAGTAAGTACACTCTGTCTGATCTTTGACTATCTATAGTGAGCAATATTAACCTTCATTTTTCTCTTAGACGTCCCACTGTCTCTGTCCTTGTCACTGCTTCTGCCCCTCCAGTGGCACCACCCTGGGCCAGCCAAGTGAGGATGGGCAAGTAAGTACACTCCATCCACCCATTGACTGTCTATAGTGAGCAATACTAACCTTTCTTTTTTACTTAGACGTCCCACTGTCTCTTCTCGTCCTGCTACCTCGGACATTGGCACACCTACCCCCCCCCCAGTCAGTGCTGTTAGGTTGGGGAAGTAAGTACACTCCATCTGATCATTGACTGTCTATAGTGAGCAATACTAACCTTTCTTTTTTACTTAGACGTCCCACTGTCTCTGCTCGTCCTGCGGCCTCAGACCTTGGCATGCCTACCCCTCCCCCGCCCAGCACTGTTAGGTTGGGGAAGTAAGTACACTCTGTCTAAGTATTCTCTAGTGATAATTATTAATCTTTCTTTTGCTCTTAGGCGCCCCGCTGTCGAGGCTCTCGATGGTCAACAGCGGAGTAGGAAACGGAGAGCCCTGCGTCGTGCGGTTACGAGTGGAGGGGAGGCGGAGAGAGCGTAAGAAAATATTCCCTTACCGATCATCTTCATATATCCCCTGAGATCAAGCTAACGATCACCCTTTTCTTTTAGCAGTTGTATGTCGCAGAATGCGACGAAGAAGCAGCCGTTCGAGCCGGCCATCGAGGATTCTTTGTAAGTGAAAGCTAACCTATACACATATATCAGAAGCTTTTAAACTAACACTAATAGGGGCTGCTATGTGGCGCGAGGAAGTCCGGGCCTACCTCAAGGCGCGCTCCTTGGACAACCGCCGCATGACTGACCCCGAATTGGGGTAGGCGGTAATTTTTGCTCGTGCCCTTCCCCCCGTCGCGGCCTGGATCGAGCTTGTTAGAGAAAAGCACCAGGCCGACAACGTCGAGGAAGTCGACCGCCATCTAAGGCGATTGGTCTTGGACATGGCCAAGAATCTTCGGTGGTCGAATGGGCGTCGTCTGTCAGAGGCAAGGAAGGTTTGTGAGGTCGAGGGACCTCCGAGTAAGTGTTCCCCCCAATCCATGATGCGCTATCTCGTACTAACACATGTTATCAGTGGCTCAATCTGATCGGGCCACTCCTTATTGCCCACGAGCAATAAGGATCCACATCGTTTGCCGGACGGGTGCCCCTGAAGTTGGGCATCCATTCCTTGGCCACCCCTGGTGTACCACTGACTCAGACCAGGGAATCGCCTGGGGGGTCATGGCAGCACTGAGCATGAACAATCTGCTTGGGGTGGTCAAAGGCCAGCGTGTGGAGGGGCCCATCAGGTGTCCCCGATATCTCATTGGGGTGTCTGGTGAGGGCGCCACATTACTTCATCGGGCGCCCTCCAATCCTCTCCCACTTCGGGAACTCATCTTTCTGCATGAAGATGAGGACATCTGGGCGTGGCTGCTTGCCAATGATGGCAACCATCCACTGGACCTCATGGTCCTGGAGCCGCGCCTGGATGAGTGAGAGGACAACGACCAGACCCCCGAGCCTGCCAATGGCAGATATCCCTTCTTCGACCACAAGGTCTGGGATAATTGTGGGCAGGCCGGAGATATCGGAGGGGCCGTGCAAGAGGAGGATGAGGAGGAGGAGGACGAGGAGGACGAGGAGGAGGAGGATGAGGAGGACGAGGATGAGGAGGATTCTGGCGATGGAGCCATTGTGATTGAGGACGTAAGTTTCTAACCCTAAACCAGTTTCAGCTAACATCAGGATACATACTCAGCTAATCATGAACATAGGACGAGGAATCAGATGAGGAACCGGACAGGGAACCGGACCCGTCGAGACGTCCTCCTACCAGGCGTCGAGACGCGCCTTCCTCTGGTGACCCCGAGCCTTCCGCTGGGCTGTCTAAGGAAGACAAGCTCTGAGCCATGCTCGAGCTTGTCTGGGACCAACCGTGGATGGCGGAGTTCATCATGACTCCCGGCCAGGGAGCCCACTTTGGTGGGCAAGATGGGGCCATGGATAGCTCCCCCCCCCAGTTCTTCTGGCTCCGGCGACCGCCTCTGTGCCCCTGGCTTCTGTTGTGGCTGCCTCCAGCCCCCCGAGTCCCGCGACTGTTCCTCCGGCTCCTGCGTCCCCCCGTGCGCCCCGGCGTGGAACCAGAAACCGGAGGGCACGAAAATGATTCTTCGTTTTCTTTTGTAGCTTTTCCCATTTCTCTTTTGTAGCTTTTCTTCTTTTTCTTCTTTTCTATTTGCTATATATCAGCTTGGCTTTGTTAGTTAGTCTTTCTTAGCTAGTAGTTGTTAGTTGGTAATAAAAAAACCATTTGACACCCTTGCTTGGGCATCTCCTTACTAGCCCTTCCGATCTCGAGTGCCCAGTATGTGATAATAGTGATAGCACCAAGCCCCCTTACTTTGGCGCCTAGAGTTTTCTTGATTGGTCGTGTCTCACATTGTCTGTCGTTAACAGGCCTACCGTTCACCGATCATCTGAGTTGAATGTTTACTAGGGTATGGACATTAGTGATGAGATGGACCGGGGTTTGAAGTTGGTATGGAATGGCCAGACTACAACCCCTGTCGGTCTCATCACTAACGTTCATGTCCGAGTAGGTCAGATTGCTTGAATTCAGCCTCTCAGGTGTTCAGCAGTGTTGACTGGATGCCAGTAGACCATTTTAAATATCGCTAGTGCTAGTTATGCAAGGCGAGAACTTTGTGAGGAGTTAGTGTTGCTGAACGATACCTTTTTTGGCTAGAATTTGTTACACCTTCTCCATTAGCAACCCCTTCATTTCATCTAATTTTTTCGTGCCAGAGTCTTGAGTACAATCGTAGTTGAGAATGCTTAGATGATTACGAACATAATGTTGAACACTCTCAAAACACCTTTTTCCAGCCAAATCTTTTGCTTTAATAATGAGTGATAGTCAGTGATCCTACACCCCCCCCTAGCATATAAGACGTGATGCGTCGTAGAGAACACAAGAAAAATATACAAGCTTCTCATCTTCACCAAACTGTGCTTGAGATACCTACGATTTTCCTATGTCCTGAATCCTAACACCTGATATTCGCTAACCTATTATACCATGAATAAGCAACAGGCCAATACACGCAGTCAGCCAGCGCCCCGAGTCGGCAATCTATACAGAGGTAGACGCGACGTGCAACCTGGTACCATGGGATTGGGAAAAGGGAGATCCAGAACGCGTTAAAACGAATCTCAAGATGCGACCTCAACCCGGGATTCTTCGCCACCCTCGATTGCAAGCCTACTAGGAAGAGCACCAAAGCGCTCACAGAAGGGCACAATGCTGACCAAGGTACATGCAGAACCTGAAACCGAACCCAATGATCAACCAAATACGTAAACAGTGCATCTATCGGATGATAGTAGTGATGAGTACCAAATCTCACACGGACCAGACGAAACAGAATCAGACACCGAACCTGATGCAGAAGGCATTGATATAGCAGAGGGCCCCGGATCAAGATGTGATCATGGCTCACAAGTAGCTACCAGAAAGGGAGACAATCGGGCGAGAACTATACGCATTTCGACCACATCAGGGTCTCAGGAGATAGGTCCTGCTCAGCATAAAACCACGGATCTTGGATGCATAATTCGGCGGAGAGCCTACAGTCCTCCAATATTCCCATCATCCAGTGATGCACGGTTATCGTCCCCACTGGGTAGCCTGCATGGTCCTGCATCTGCTACCCTGATCTCCAGTCCAGCTCCTCACTCTCGGCGAAATATAGTGACAGGTGCGGCAAAGGCCATATTAGATGATGTGAAGACTCTGATTCTACGGTACACCCTGTTTAAGCAGCCACTCCCGAATGTTGTTGCTCTGATGGCCCAGGTGCACAAAGTTTGGGATGCCACGCTTGCTAATATTGCGGATGCCGAAAACATCGAACCCTCAGAGCAGTGCATAAGTTTGGTAAGTGGACTCAGGCATATTTGACACAACGCAGAATGCAATACTAACCTAGAAAGATACGCTAAAAACACTCTGGGGTACGATCCCAGTTTGTACATGAGGTGAAGAAAGAGATTATAGAGTTATACGGTCTGCCGGATGATCCCACAGCTATGGTGCGCAGAGTCGATTATCTGTTGGAACGGGACAGGTTTATGTGTGACCCGAGAGGGTACGATGTTTGTTCCACCAGACGCCTACCATATAGTGACTACTACTGACCATAATTGGACGTAACCTAGGGCGTGACATTACGATTCCTTGCACCCCAGATTCCTGAGGCGATTTTCCATAAGTACTTTGCAGGGAAGAAGATGCAAGGTATTGTGGATCGCGGGTTTCTTGCATGCATCAATGGCACTATGATCTGCTTGACGTGTACAATAATCTGCCATACACTGCGTGCATGGCAAACGGGGATATATCAGGAGCCCAGGGACTTCAAGCCTGAGGAAGTCGGGGGTGAGTCACCAAATCATCTAACTGTTCATTCGTGACCAAGGTGGCTAACCTGTTACCAAACACAAGACCTTTTTGACCAGCAAAAAGAAACTTGGGGTAAGTGCCCACGGAGGATCCAGGATATGATTGTCCAAAATATTCGAGAAACAATCGATAAGAGGGTTGGGCAAGTTCATGGGGTGCAGTGGGACCGCCGTGAAGGATACGACGACGATTGGGAAGCCGTAAGCGCTGAGCTCGAGAGTCAGATATCCAACGACACTTCTACACAGCCTGTACTGCGACACACTAATCACTGGAACTTGGACCTAGTGGGAAATCAGGAACGTCGGAATCCGTCGCCAGAAACTAAGAGCTGGTTTGACTCAAGCCAGACGTCGGTGGCCCGGGAGCTTCAGTTACAAGATTCAGATACTCTGAGACCAGATGACTCACATAATCCAACTGTAGGACTGACGGCGGACAGAGTGACGATCGCTTCTCTATCTCGTGGGGTCTCGTTGAGCCTTGAGGATTCTCAGGAAGGGCAAGAAGCACCAGCGGGGATGTCATCGTAAGCTGGATGATGACGAGCGGGGGGGTGGGACTGTCACCAAGGGTGATTAAGGGGGATTAAGAACATGTAAAGATTATGAGTAATCGATTTAATTTAGCTTACTATGATGACACTACAATAGAAACCGAAGGACGTAGTGCAAAGGAATAATCAGGGCGATATTCACCGTAGAATCTATGAAAGGCGGCTGTCCGGAGGGTGTCAGGGCAATCACAATGTAGTATATCGGATATCAGGAGGAAGTTGGGAAGATTGGACAATACCGGGCGCAACGTGCAGACGGCGTCAGGGGTAATTGACCACACTTCGGAAGGCATCCTGGGGAGGTCCAGACATGAAGTAGTAGCATGAAGATGAGGCGTCGCGGTCGAGGTGAAATCTGGACGCATCGTGTATGCAGGTGGGGATGCAGACGAGAGGAGCATCATGTAGAAAGAATCTGGATGGAAAAGCCTGATGATAGGCGGCGCCAGGGTGCACATTGTGAGTATCGTGGAATCCCGATGCACACAGGCGAGGATGCGATATCAGGACGGAAGGCGCCAGAATTAGGCATCGCCACGATGTAAGAGCTTAGGATCAAGTAGCGTCCGGACGCAACAGGCTAGGATCAGATGGTGTTAGGATGTAACACCCGAGAATCAGACGTTGTTATGATGCAACACCTGAGAATCAGACCTTGTTATGATGCAACATCCGAGGACCAGACGTTGTTAGGATGCAAGAGTGCAGACTCAGACATTGTCAGGGCGCACCTGGCGTAGGGGTCCATGTCCGGATACTGTCAGGACGCACCAGGCGTACAACTCGACGTCCAGACGTGATGTTGGTTCGACAGCACATCCTGATTAACGGTTATCGTTATGGGCACCCTGTGCGTCAGACGCACAGGACGCATGGGGCACAAGATAATATTTTTGCTGATGAATCGTGTCCAAAAATTCGGATTTGTCAAAGTTACCACACCCAGTTCGTGTAGCAGCCTCAACAGCCTCAGCATGATAATGCTTATAAGCTTGAAAGACAACCACATCTAGGGGTTGAAGAAGATAACTGGAGTGGGCCGGGAGGCAAAATACAATAATCCTGTGGGAATCGCAAAAGTCAAGGAACTGCTTTGTGCAGTGAGAGCCAAAGCCATCAAGAAGTAAAAGATGATAATCTCAAGTAAAACAAGCAGCAGAGAAGTGTTCAAAGTAGACAAGCCACTTCATTGTGAGCTCATCATTGTTGTACCCAGTTTTGGAGGTCCCTACAAGGTAATTATGTGGAACTCGTGTTCTGGTATACCAAGATTCCTGATGGATAATGCCAGGAACAATTACCATTGGTGGTAAAGCGACTCCATCACCACTGATTGTGTCACAAACACTTACCAGCTCATGATTTGTAGAGCTACCAAGATATGTCTGCCTTGTAGGGTCCCTCGTAATAATCCATTGGTCACGCCCAATCCCAATATGGAATCCTGTTTCATCAAAGTTGTATTTATCACAATCCTGGATTTGGTACTGATGGCATACAGCCAAATACTTCTCAAACCAGTCTCTGATACTATCAGGTTGGTGGGCATTTTTTTGGTCAAGATCGATTGAAACTTGTTTGCGAATGAAATATTCAGGATGGCAGTTGAGGAATCATGGAGCCCAATGGTCGCTTACAACAGGGGCTACATCAGAGCCAGAATGTGCATACTGAAGTATAGCATTTGCATAGCCTGAGACCATTTGCAGATGAGCACTGGTATCAACAGTATCAAGATGGTCAAGATACTGGCAAACTGCCAGTTCCTGATCATCAGTGAGCTTATGGTTGGCTCCAGGCCTCTGTTGGCGAGACTGGTAGCCTTGTAGTCATGCTCGAAGTCGGGAGACTGGTACCTCGTAGTTGCGGGCAATCTCTGTAATGTTTGGATACTCAGTCAGATTGGTACTTAATGATGCAATTGCAGCCTGAATCCGTACCTCGACATCTGCATAAGGCTCAATGTGCTCACTTGGAATGATAAAAGATGGCACTTTTGGCATGTTTTTCGATGTTGGTGGTTTGGGTTGGTGGTGTGTTGACAGAGGTGTCTGTTTTACAATGTTTTGGTTGTTGCTTATGATTTTTCATTCTTGGGTATCAAGACATCAGTTGATGATTTATATTAATATACTTAATCTAAATTAACTGAAATAATAAACATATTAAAAACTCAGATTATATTCTCCATAGTTAAAACTAGCCATAAAGTGATGTTGAGCCACAAAGTCATGTTGAGCTGTCAGGCACTCTCTAGAGTGCCCCCGGTTGTGAGCCAGCGAACATGCGGGGGTTGCGGCCGCACGCCGCAACCTTGGCACGATTAACCGTTGAGCGAGACAATCTTGGCTGTTTTTTGTTTTTTTTTTGAAGTGGGGAGAGAAAAAAGTAAGCATTGTAGGTTAAGGTGAACGCAAATAATTCCAACCTACAGAAACTTGATGACATTCTCCTCATACGTTCCTTCTAGCTGTAGTCTAGGGGATAATGGGGGTGGGTTTGCCTCGCTTACTGCACCCTTAATCACCTGTACCGTTATGCGGCCTGCTAGTGGGGATATCTCGTGTTTCCGGATATTCCTCAATTTGGTGAGTTCCTTCTTTTTTTTTTTCCAGAAATGGGGTCCGGGGAGGTGGTTTGTCTACTGTACTAGTACAAGTGAACAACGACAAACACGTTTCCAGGTCATCGCGCACTAACCACAAAAGCAACCACCGTCCGGAAAAAAAATTATTTGTCCAATTCATACAGCCACCCCTATCCTACTCTTTCACTCGAAAACCGCGGAATAAGTGTTTTCCTAGGACCCACCATAAGTGAGTGAATGAGTGAGTAGAGTCCCCCAATCACAACCCCGAGCGGGGAATACAAACTCGCCCCCGTCGAAGCGCAAACTTTCTGTCATTCCGGCGAACTACAATAACGTATACCGATATGATATAATCCACCACCTGCATCAACTGCTTCGAGAAAACCCGATATACGCTACAATGTATGGCAAGACAACAAAGCCTGTTTTTTTATATACGCAGCATGGAATCGCGTCATTTATAAAGTTCAAGGCGTTGAAAAAAAAAAAGGTTCAGAATAGCATTGAGGAAGACCGGGGGAGTACTACGCAGGGAAGGGTGTTAACAACGTGTATGAAATGCAGAAATGACAAATTGGCGGCTCTCGAAGAAAAAAAAAACGACAACAAGGGGAGAATTGATAAGTACAGTAATTGAAATTTAATTCTGAATGAGCTTTTTCTTTTTCCCAAGATTTTTTTTTCCAATACCGTAAAAACTCGGATATATCATACAAAAAAATTGATCTACAGTAGGACGTTGGAATTCCCCTTCTCGGCTAAGCGAGGGGAAAACACGGCAAAACCAGCCCTCAGTTGAGACAAAACATAGGAATATACACACAGCGCTTTACTAGGAGAGGCAACTACAACGTCCTAGCACATCTTTCTTCTACAGTATTCGAGTTTTTACGGTACCCGGTCTCCCGGGCAAGGGTTTAAATTGGCTTACCTTGAGATACCTTGTAATGCAATATCCCTTTGTGGTGTAGTTGGTATCACACCCGGCTGTAATGTTCAGATCACCGGTTGGTCACCAGTTCGACTCTGGTCGAAGGGACTTTTTTTGCATCTCTTGTTACTTGAATGGATATTGCTTCGATGGTTCTTTCAAACTTCAAGGGGTATCTCGCTTAAGCGAGGGAATCAATTGAGTCCTGTTCCTCACTTTAATTTCCTTTTTTCTCCTTTTTTATTTTATTTTACTCTGATAGTGTCGGGGGCATAATAGAAATATTCTGTCGCTATACTTGTCGCATCACTGCTTAGTCTATACAGTTCAGCAAGGTACGGGCCTTCTCTCCCCGCACGTTTTTTTTTTTCCCGCAACCGCCGACTCCACACACACCCGACAAACTCCTCTCAGCGAGTTTCTCTCCCATAGACTGATGAGACATGCAGATTCTGGACCTTCCGTATACGGCAAGTCTAATCTGTGGCGCAGCCATGTGCCTCACAAAAATCATGAAATATCAGTTGTTTCTCTGTGGGAAAGTTGCTTAGCCACAGATTACAGGTACCGTATACGGAAGGTCCGGAATTTGCATGTCTCACCAGTCCATGGGATAGCCAGGTGTGATACCAACAACACCACAAAGGGATGATGGAATTCGTTAGCTTAGGAGCAATATTTAACTAACCTAGCACGGACCATCGGAGAGGGGCTGGGAGGGGCTTGAACCTGGGTGGGGGGCATAGGGTGGTGATTGTGGGGAATATTCTTTTCAGTTTAGTATATGTGATTTGCCCTCGTAGTTAATGCTTTATAGAAGTCTAAATAGAGTTGAGGATTCAGGGATGAGAGTTGATCACACCAGTTGCCACAATGGGCACCAAAGTTTGCATTATTTCTTCACTGTGGGAATTGCTGCTCGGGGAATGTCCAACAGTGGATTCCGCGCTTCTGGCTTGTTACATTGTGAGATAACCCCGTGAAAGCTGCGTCGTAAGACTATACGCGTAAGGGGCAAGTCAGACAATTACCTATTCACCCCGTGTCCATCCCTGGTTATGTCCAAAAAGCCTGAAAGACAGCCTTCTCATCCCCATCATCGTCTCTTCTCCTCCGCCCCGGTCAATATCAGCATGTTGCCCCGTCCCTCCAGTCTTGTGATCTGAAAACACCCCCGGCCAGCACCCCAACCCCCACCATGCCCATCACCCAGCAGCCCACCACTCCGCCCGAATCAAGAATCGGGATCCTGGAGGACTGGTTAACCCCGACCAAACAGGCTCTCCGGGCTAAAGGCCAACTCGGAAGCCTCTTTGAATCAGGGGTCTGGTAATGCTGTCATAGATGAGGATCAAAATATGGCTGATGGGGGTGGACGATACAGGCTGGCATAGTGAAGAGCTGGCACTCCCGTCAATTTGACAGCGGAATAGAGCGTGAAAGGGGGGAGATATTGTCACGTCAGGAGATTATGAGGGAGGCGGCGCTTGAGGTAAGAAGAAGGCGGAGGGAATACGTGGGTGAGGATGCCGAGTGGGAATATCAGATTGAGGACGAGATGTGTGAGGTGGGGGGAGAGGGGAGTGGTGGGAGTGGTTCGGACTTGGCTCTGGGTATAAGCGTGCAGGGGGATGCCACGGAGATACTTGGTGCCACGGAGAGTCAGGAAAAAAGAAAAATCAAAGAAGATAAGAAAAAACCTTGGGTGGGGGGTGAAGAGAGAAGAAAAAGGAAAGCGGCAATGAGGAGGAGGAAGATGGAAAAGCTGAGACGTGGGCCGGAAAAAAAAAAGCGGAAGGCGGGAGCATAGCCTAAGTTAGAGTATGCGAAACTGATAGAGGGAGCTTGAGGGGGAGTGGAAAGTTCGGTTGCGCTTTTGGTTTTTGACAGAGTTTGTGACATTGATAACTTTGCTGCGCAGGGTGAGCCATGATAGCTTCCATCATCCATATCAAGCATGATTGCCATATAGCCGCGAGGGAGATATCACCTTGAGGAGGTTTATGACGGTTATTGTCTTCTTTCGTCGCATCTAGGTGTTTTCACCCGGTGGTTACTGTGTGAACAATTACTCTCTGTATTCGATATTTCCATAGTTGCTATTTGTATCTAAATTCCTCCTGGAAACTCCAGTAGTTGGCATAGATATAAATATATCGGGGTTGTGGTTAGGATTAATCAGTGAAAAGGGCGAGATGAGATATTATACAAGCAGTATACGGCTACCACTATGACTCATCTAATTTGTGGAGTTATTCGAGAACCCGCTGTCCTCTGCTGGGTGGAAGTTCACAGTCACCTGGAATCTTTCAAGAATGTTCCGGAGATGTGTACAAGGCACAACCGACTCCGGCCTATGGTTTACTAGGTTGCCTTGGCAATCCGCTTCAATTGATGAGCAGCCAAACCACCCTATTACTTCAAGTACGTGTTTCTGCATTGCTCAACCACTATCCCAATTCCCTCCTGTGAAGGGGGTAAAGGCCAGCCCTTTACTAACGCAGTATTGTTTTCATAAATATTGGCTGCGGAAGGGGAGGGGTTAGCATTACCTGGCCTGTAGGTACACTCGGTTGTGCAAGTTAGAAGGCGGGGTATCCAGTGTAGCGCTGATAGGCCACCTTGGCAGCACAATTAACGAGGTCGTGTGTGTGTCAAACTCCGACCCCCTGAGCACCACCAGAACCTCCTATGCCACCATCCAAGGTTCAACAATCAGATATCCCCCTGTCCTGACCGAAAAAAAACATCCCTGCAGACTTCTGAAGGACCTTTGAGTCAAGGTACCAAGTATTGGTAACTATGAAGGCGTAGAACATTAAATCCCACCGCACCAATGGGTCGGGAAATACTGCTAGAAAGCTCTTCGCTAGTCATGTCATATCACTCGAAATTGTGCTCAGTCCTAGTTAAAGTAATGATTTTTCTTTGGGAATCCAGGATAACTCGAAATAGGCATCATGTAGGCTTGGGTGTATAATTTATCCTAGAGAGGCTCTTATGAGAGAGTATTATAGTCCTTGTCCTCTTTAGTTTTTGTTTTCTACAGGTTAACGTGATAGCTTTTGGACAGTTCTAGAAGATTGGACGAGGAAGAAGGTTGTCACGATTCGGGTAGCAAAAAAAGAAAAAGAAAAAAACTTAAGACAATACCAAAAAAGTAGGGAGTCCGTATTAGACAAGAGTTGTCCAGTATTAGAGAGGGCTAGATTGATTTTCATATTTTCTTTTTACTGTATAATCTTTTTTATTCTCCTTCTGAGTGAGTTTTGGTTTGCCCCCTCGCAAGGTATTGGAAGGCCTAAATGAGTCGGCGGGAACTTTACCGCTGTTACAGCGCGTCACCGCAACGCTAACGTCGTAACCACCAAACCCATCATTTCCATATCCAGCCACCAGTTATCATAACAAAGATGCCGAGAAAGAATATAAAGCACGCTCGATTAAAACAAGATGCCTGCTCTTTTCGGACATACTGCATGTCTGCTAGTAGTGCTCTGAGCAGGCACTGTGGAGCCCATCATCACTGATCACACGTAAACGGTAATCAGAGTGAAGAAGTGTGTAGTAAAACCCCCTAAACAGCCCTCCGGAGCAAATCCGGGACGAGTAGAAATATTGGGTCACCTCAGAAGAGGCATCTGATCCGTGTAGAATGTAAATAAAGCCCATTTGCTGCGACCGGAATATCAAGTGATGATCAGAAGCACTAAGTATCGCTCCGCGTAAGTTAATCTTTCAAAAACAAAGATTTCGACCCTGGCTAGCCCGGTTCAAATAAAAACCAAGATATATCATTCATCACAATAGATCTCTTATAGGTGCTCTAAATACCGCATAAGGTTCCGTGTTCAATAATCGCAGGGTAGGGGTGGCCATGAAAGTCACTAAAGGGGCACGATCGGCTAAAGTCAAATGTCTTGGCATCCCCCGGTCCCCTTATATAAACCCACCATTCCCCACTCCTTCTCCTCTTTTTTCCTCAGCTCTCTTTGCCTTTTGGTAAGTCCACCAAAAATTCCCATTTTACCCAATCCGATGCATGCTAATAATCCAACAGGCTTAGATCAAGTGTAGTATCTGTTCTTTTCAGCTTAATCTCTGAAACGGCTCTCTGGAGCCTGTTTTTTTTCGATTGTTCGTATTTTTGTTTATCCCGGGGATCTTGCCTCTAGCTTGCTATGTTTGATCCCCACCGTGTCACCAGTATTGCTCTGTCTCCGGTTGATGCGAAAGATTAATTTTGTCTCCACTTTCTGGCTGTTTGCGAGGAATTGAGACATGATCTAGGTGCAGCTACATAATTGCTTTTGCCGGGAAATGGTTTGTTTACTGTGGCGCGAATTAAATATCATACTCGAAACGTGTGGCGGTCGTTCCCACTCTCAAATTTCGAGTACTTCGCGCCTGGATAGTGGTTGAACTTTACTTTGCGTGAATCTCTCGGATGGCGCGCGTTCTTAAATGAAACGTTTGGTTAAGAAAAATTACCGTTGGTCATAAATTCCTTGGTTTAAGCAACTTTTGGCCCAAAAGGACAGAAAACACCTTATTCTGGGAATTAAAATGGCCCCAACACAACTTAAGCACTGCCAGGAGAGGTTCTGTGTTTATTATGTAACGAGTTGGTTCCATGCGTTCCTAAGTTGCTTCAAGGTAGTTTAGTTTGATCGTTGCCATAATGACGGAGATTCAGAGTGCCTAAATTGCAACAATAATATTGCAAAATTTTATGTCTGTGTGGCGGCTACTCTGCTGGTCAGTTTAAGCACTTTCTCAGTTAAGAACGCACGCTGGTGCTTAACCTCAATAATGAGATCAATGGCTGCAGTTTGTAACATGTTTGCATAAGGCCGTGGAATACCGGAGGCCAACAACGCAAAACCAGTTGGCAAGAGCTTTTCTAGAACACTGTGGCCTTTGGTTTTTGTCACGGATAGAAATGGTGGCTTCCGTGGACGAACCGTGCGCTCAGCCTGGACATGCATGTGCTAGGTTAGGGTTCTGTAGTGACCCCTCATCAAAGCTATAATCATGCTGTGTGAGGCGATTAACACAATTTTTTTGTCCAACACCCTGCCGTCGTATCTCGTCAATCATCGCGACCGAGTAGCAATGCATCTGAGTTAATCGCTGGTTCCTGACCCCGCTATAATTGATCTTCGCCTGGCTCGCGGTACCTAGTTAAGCCGGGTTCAAAATGGCTTTACTCTACCTCCCGAATGAGATAATACAGATTACTGAGGATCTCAAACTTTCTGATTACTACTCCCGACTCAAATGCAACCGTCGCCTGGCAAATCTTTTAACACCAATGTCACAAATTGTGACTAAGCAAGGCAGACTGGCAAGGCGGATTTCACCTGACTCATACTTATGAATCAGAAGGGACGAGTATTTCACATGACTTGCGCTAGCAAGCCATTAGTAGGTTTTTATTGGTTGTTTGATTTTCTATGACTCGCAATAGCGATCATATGATGTTATGTTTTCACACGTGACTCAGATTATGAGTCACGGGTTTTATACATGTGACGCGGATTGCGCACATGATTGATTTATAAGTTTTTGATTGGTTTTATTAAGTTAGCGAGAATGACTCATAGGAGTCAGCTGATGGATTTTACACGATGACTCATTTGAGTCATGCGTACTGATGACTCATAGGGATGAGTCATCAAGGGTTAGGGTTGGGGGAGGAACGACTATATAAGGAGGCCTGTAGGCGAGAGTAGTTAGTTCCTCACGCAACCATCTAAATACTTTTTCAATAAAAAGATCTTTTCTACTAAACAATAAATCCATTCGGAATCCCAAGATCGTCAATCGAGACAATCAGAGAAGTTGTAGAAGTCAAGGACTTGTACTACGAAAGAAGAACCCGAATGTGACCGAAGGAACTTAGGCCGACAAGAAAGCAAGACAAGAAAGGTTGCCTACTGCAAGTATATCTGAACGAGAGGGGATTGTAACAACCAACCCTTCTCAAATATAAGCTAGGCACCCCAGATCCCAGCCACCCCCAGATCCCGGCCACGCCCATAAATCAACCAGCCCATCAACACAGTTTAATCCGCACCTGCCCTACAACAAATGATGGCTGATCCGCGGGAATATGCGATTCAGCAAGCACTTGAAGCCATCAAAGATGGTATGAGTGAGAGAAAAGCTTGCCTAGAATTTAAGGTTAGCCGTGGAACAATTCAAGGCCATCAAGCTGGAGCCTCTACATCACGCCAAAGTCATGCCTTTATGCAACACTTAACCGCGGACCAGGAAGAATTTCTTGTTACGTGGATCTTAGAGCAAGAAAAGAGAGACTTTGCACCTTCCCATGCCCGTGTTCGTGAGATGGCAGAAAAGGTCATAGAGGCAAGTGTGGGGAGTGTTGCGATTGGAAAGGGTTGGGTGGCACGGTTTTTGGCAAGATATCCACATGTCATGACTCTGTTAGGCAAGCCAATTGAGTCAAATAGAATTTGTGGTACCTAACCAGAGCTTATGAGGGAGTTCTTCAATCGATTCGATATGGTGCGGGCCCACTATGGCATTCAGCAGGAGGACATCTGGAATGTAGATGAGCATGGAATCGCCCTTAGGGTATGTGTCAATACACATGTTATTGGCAAGGCGGGAAAAAAGCATACCTACATTCAATCCTCAGAGACTCGCGAGTGGGTCTCAATCATTGAAACGATCAGTGCTACTGGCAAGCACATTCGACCTGTTGTCATTTTCAAGGGTCAAAATGTTCAAACATCGTGGTTTGAAGAGGACAATTTACCAAACTGGTTATTTGCCACGTCAGGAAAGGGATGGAAAACAAATGAAATTGCGATGTGATGGCTTCGAGAGGTGTTTTTACTGGAAACGATCCCTGCCTCCGCTAATGCCTGTGGTGTACCCCGTTGACGAATGCTGATACTGGATGGGCATGGAAGCCATGCCCAGTTGGACTTTCTTTGGGAATGTCAACAGGCCAGTGTGGAGCTTCTATTCCTTCCCGCACACTCGAGCCATATCCTCCAGCCTCTGGACCTTGGAACCTTTGCTCCACTCAAGTCATATTATCGCAAGTATATCATGGAACTTGCTCAGTATGATGATGCCATACCAGTGAAGAAGCGGCGCTTTGTCAACTGCTATCAGCGGGCACGGGAGGAAATATTTAATCCTCGTTACCTACGTATTGGCTGGAAGGCTGTGGGACTCTTTCCCTGGGATCTGGAGAAGGCCCTACACTCATCACAAGTTCATCACAACTGACCAACAAACCAGAACTCTGAACCAGAGTCTCCTGAAATGCCTAAGCGATTACGTACAGCTCATAGCACTTCCCTCACCCCCATGATACATTTCATACCCCGACCCATCCTCGCGATCTCCATCATTCTATCAGGTCTTTGGAAGCAACTGGGAATATGACTAGGGATCTCCGCACTGTCTTAAACAAGACAAGTAAGGCCTTTAGCCAACTTACAACCCAGCACGCTTTTATTCAAGCCTCAAATCAACAGCTAAAGCAAAAATTGAAAGAGTTGGATGATAAGCGAAAGAAAAGGAAGGTTCCGGTAGACCCTAATCTCCAATTTGTAAATATAGAAACTATTAAGCAGGCTATGGGGGAGGCGGCGGTGCAGGAAGCCCGGATTCAGGCTAGAAAACCTGAGGATGAGGCAAGGCGAACCTCTTCTGCACTCATAGCAGTGGATATGAAGCAGTTTATCTCAGAATGGCAGATTTAATAGTTCAGAGGCATTTACTGTAATTTTAATCACTTGGTGTTGTTGAATGATCAAGTTCACGGAATTCACTTCATGTTGGTTGGGTGGCCGGCATCCGGGGGTGGCCGGAAACTGGGGTGCCTAGCTTACCCTTTGCGACCCAAATACCCGGGGCAAGCACGCGCTTCGCCTCGCAGCTGAACAAGGCAACATCGGTACCGTCAATGCACTTGTCGATCTCGGTGTCCCGCCCCTCATTACGCGAGGCCACCATCTGAGTTACATCTGCCCTAATTTGACACCGACAGCGATCAACACTCTCCTATCCAGTGATTACTTCCCCGTCAATGCAGTTGACACTTCGGGCCAAACTCCTCTGTTCATTGCCGCAGGAGGTAACCCCATGGCAGTCAAGTACCTGCTCGGCCACAGCGCTGACGCCAACACTGTCACCGGAGCCTTGGAGACACCGCTCATTAGGGCCTCGCAGCATGGTCAGGCAGTAATTGTCCGGATGCTTCTCGCGAAAGAGAAAACAGATGTTAATAAGCGGGATTTATTGGGGCTTTCAGCTCTGTACTGGGCTGCCAGTATGGGGTGTGTGAAAGCCACGGCAGCATTGCTGGAGGATCCGCGGGTAAATGCGAACTAGCAGGTTCTAGGGAGATATTTTGGGGAAAGTAACACCCCTCTCAGGGTTGCGCGGAACAAGGGTCATGGGGAGATAGTTAAAATGTTGGAGAGACTGGATCTTGAGTGGAGGGATGGGCTACCGCCGTAGAATTGCGACGGTTATTCAAGCGGGAGTGAAGGATGTAGCGATGTTTCATCATTACCGGCGGCCGACGGGGGCGAGACAACTTCGTCATCGCCTACTACGACGGGTAGTGATTAGGTCCGGAGTTTTTAACTTATTTCCTTTGTCTATGTGATTGCTCAGAAGATGCACGAGGAATCTGTGAGAGGCATCTGGGTATATTGCCAGCTTAGGCGAAGAGTGTACTATACAAGGGATAATAGACTTTGGAAATCCGGAAACAAAACGGGGGAATAGGTGGCAATAGGATTGCGGCAGAATTATAGTAGGTGCTGTGACCAATCTTAGTGATTTTCATGAGTCAAGCGCAAGAGTACTTTCTTTGATTCCAGTTTATATATGTATCAGTAAACCCACAAAGGGTGGGTGTCGGTGGAGATGTAAGCACGGACTACATAAATATACCCGGGGTGTTATCCTTCCTGTCGTTTACTATCCTTTTTGCTCAACAGAGTATGATACTAGGAGGTGTGTGCAAAGTGAGGGGAATAGAAGTTTAACAAGTTACTCAAGATTTAGTGGGTGTGTGATAACCATGGAACGAGTCAATCTTGGCTGTTTTTTTGTTTTTTTGTTTTTTTGAAGGGTCAGAGAAAAAAGTAAGGACTGTGAGTTAAGGTGAACGTGAATAATTCCAACATACAGAAACTGGACGTTTTACTCTTCTCCTAGCTGTGTGATTTAGGACATAATGGGGATGGGTTTGTCTCGCTTACTATACCCTTAATTACCTGTACTGTTATGCGGCCTGCTAGTGGGGATACGGTATCTCGTGTTTCCGGATATTTCATGGTTTTATTTTTTCTTCTTGTCGGAAATGGGGGCCAGGGGGGTGGTTCGTGTACGGTACTGTACTGTAAGGGTGAATAACGACAAACACTTTTTCAATCATTGCGCACCAACAACAAAAGCAACCACTGTCCGGAAAAATTATATATCCGATTCACACAACCTCCCTACCCTACTCTTTCACTGAAAACCGCTGAATAGGTGTTTTCCCAAGACCCACCGGAAGTGGATGAGTGAGTAGAGCCCCCAATCACAACCCCGAGCGCGGAATACAAACTCAGCCCCGCCGAAGCGCAAACTTTCTGTCATTCCGGCAAACTACAATAACCTACAATTACCGGTGTGGAGGAGGGTTAGATTAGGTCCTGTTTGTGGGTTACTTTGTGACGTTTCGTAGCATCTTATATTTCCTACTTGGGAAATGCTTGGCACTAGTTATTTTTACTGGATATAGTCACAGATGTTTCCTTTCAGTTAGACAACAACAACCACCCCCTCGACAACTACAGGTTGGGCAAGCAAATATTTTTATCTCAACCCGGTTCTGTTCACTCTCTTTTTCCTCACTGTTAGACTACCGAACGCATTAGCCACTGGACGATCAAGACAAATTCCTCTACCATTATTTCCCGAGATACGAAGGTCAATAAATCTAAGGAAACAAACAGGTCCCGCGAAGTCGCGACACCATCCCCCAGGAAGTGAGAAATAAAAAGAAACCTTCCACACCGGTATGATATATTCCACCACCTGAACCTACTGCTTTCAGAAAACCCGACATACGCTATAATGCATGTGAAGACAACAAAGCTTTTTTTTATTTTTTACGCAGCGCGGAATCACGTCGTTTCTAGAGTTCAGGGCGTTAAAAAAAAATGGTTTAGAGTAGCAGTGAGGAAGACTGGGGACTACTAGCCGTTTCCTTAAGTGTCCGGAATGTGAGTTACACATTCTTGAGGTTAGGTTACGGTATCTCCCTCAATATTTGGTGTTACAGTATTCTACGGCAAAGTGAGCCTACAGTACTCGGGTACCGTAAAAACTTGAATAATTGGACGGTGTGCTATGTCGTTGGGCTTTTCCTCTCTCAGTAAGGTCAATGAATTTTTGTTTTTTTTTCTGTCTCGGAAGGGGGAAAGGGGCTGTGTTTTTGCTGTGTTTTTTGCCCCCTTGTCAGAGAAGGGAATTTTGGACTACATAGCACAAGTATAAATAAGAACCCCCCCCCCCAAAAAAGACAAGAATCCTCGGACTCCTTTACATTTTCTTCCTCCCTTTTTGAAAAGGATACACTATACTCCGCAAAAATTCTCCTTTCTTCTTACCCCAACATGTCTCTACCCTTCAACCAGGACACCACCAATGCCATGGCACACTGGACTGCCCTCCCCCCCTCCCTGCTAGGTGGCTTGAGAAGCCCTATGAAGAGCCCAAGGCCCTACTCACCATCCCTCTTCCCGCCAGGGTCCCCCCATGGGGTTCCACTACAAACCCTCCTCCCAATCTTCTCCAGGATTGAACATACTATCAATTACCCCAACAAAGCAATAAACATAGGAAACAGGATAGTGGCCCCAGGGAGCACCTTCCCCAATGTCCGCAAAGAGCTAGGATGCAACAAGACCTGCTAGGTCCAGCTAGCAAATATGGCACCAGCAATAGATGTAAGCCCCAAAATTAGTGCCCCCTCCCAGGCTTCTGCACCTCCCTCCAAAAGATCTTTGGGGACCAGACAGTCAACATAGTAGACCAGGAAGTGCTAGCCCAGCTAGCAGCACAAGCATCCTCATTCTGGCCTTCCTAAGAAAGTCCAATCATGGTATCTCAAATACTGTTAGGATCGCTTATTGTATCACTCCTAGTATACAACCGAGCAACAGGCAACGATGTTATATCAATCTTTATTAGATATTGTAATAGGGTTAATACTTAACTTGGTATTTGTTGTTTGTACTTAATCTTCTTAAGACTAAATTCTTATCCTTACTTAGCCCTCCTAAGGCTAAGCTATTCGTTTACTTTCTTTCTTGTCCTACAAGGAAGATATCTCTAGATGTTCTTTAGTAAAGAGCATAAGGGTGTTTTATATTCATAAAGTCGTATAGTTATATCTAGGAAATAACTTAGGTGGTTGCGAGAAGAACTAACTACTACATCGTATCCTCCTCCTTATATAGTCCTTCTCACAACCTGCTTACAAATCAATAACTATTTCTGAGTCACAATTGTGACTCATACATTTGCGTAATATAATAATCACATGACTTTAAATAGGTCATGTGCGAAACTCACCTGACTTCTAAACAAGTCACATGTGCAAAACAATCGTATAACTCAAATGAGTTATTGCTTAATAAAATCCAATATAACAACTATGACCTGCAAGTGCGAGTCATGTGTGAAACTCATATTACCTAATTGGTCATGTGCCTGAAACTATTACAAACCTATGATCTCATGATCATGAGTCATGTGAAAACCTTTTTCCGTGCTAGGTTTGTAACAAATACCACCCTCCTCTGACCTGGACACCCACATAGACCTAGTACCATACGTACAAGTCCCAGACTCCCAACCAGATGCAGATGTAGCAATGTCCTTAAGGAATGGCCAGAACTCGGATGGCACAGGTATAGGAGACAGCCAACATGCCACCACCTCCCAGGAGCTACCGAGAAGGGTCCACTTCTCCTCCCCCATTGCAAGCTTTGTAAAAACACAGGAAATCCTAGGAACAGACTCCGAAAACTTCACTCCAGAGCAAACAAAGGCAACCCCGACTGTCAAGGACAACAAAGGAAAAGGAACAGCAGTCATAACCCCTGAGAACTATAACAATACCTTTGTACCACTCATCCTTAGAAGAGATGATGGAGAAACCGCCCTAGACCTCAGCACCCCCGAGCTCATAAGAGAATATATGTGAAGCATCATAGCTCTCATGACTAACATGGCAGTGGCTATACTGCTAATGACCCTGGAAGACGTGCTAACCAAAAAAATGAATGAAATGGAAAATAGGATAATGGTGGGATTATATAGGAAAAGGGAACCAGATGACCCACTGACAGAATACACACCACAGTACAGACCTGCCAAGCGTAACCCAACCCTACCCCAGCAGTACCACAGACAACAAAACCGATAGAGATACCACAACGCTGACAGCAACAGCAGACACAATAACAGCAATGAGCCCAATAACAAGCAACAGACTGACACCTCTCAGAACCAAAAGAGAGGGGGACCCCCCCAATACCAAACAGAACAAGACCAAAAACAAACCCAATCCCGCAGACCTATGCAGCGATACTCTTGGCAGGCATGGACATGGAAGGATACCAGATCATCAAAAGAAAAGGAAAAGGAGCATAGAAAGTACCAGGAATAAAAGTCACCAAAGAAGCACCTACACCCCCATCCACCCCACATGCCAGGCAGAGATGTCTCCTGATCCATTCAGTAGAGAGAGGCCAAAGGATAGGAGGAGGAGAAGGGCGAATACCAATGAAAATTAGAAACGCAGTCAATAATGTATTAAGGGTCAAATTCGCATATGCAGAATTCACCAGAAATGAGGACCTAGTCCTAACAACCCTCCAAAACCTCCTAGCAGAAGCGGTCCTTAATGATGCCCAAGCCATAACCAAAGTTCTCAATGATGAAGGAATATTCGGATTCAGCATAACCATAGACGTGGCAGCCACCAACATCATTATTGATGGCATACCCCTGAGAGAAGAAGACTGGAGCCCAGAAGACTGGCAGATAGATGCAACCAACTGGATAGACCTAGAAAGGGAAATCTCAAACTACAACCCCACCATCCAGATCATAGATAGACTAAAATTGATAAGGTCCCTGGCAGCCCTCAAAGCCAACAACAAAACAAGGTTCTCTGTGATCGTAGTGGTGGAACTCAATGACTAGGTCAAGAAATCCCTAAAAATGGCCAAGCTGGCCCTAGTGATACTAGGCCAAAGGTGCACCTTCTGCAAATATATGAGATCAGACTCATCAACATGCTGCAAAAGGTGCCTACAGCTAGGCCACTACACCATCCACTGCTGACTCACGCCCATATGCAAGTACTGCAACGAGAACCACCACACCAAAGACCACCACTATAACATGCTGTACTGCACGGTAGGGAAAGGAAGAACCTGCTCTCACACCACAAGAAAATACACCAACTGCGAAGCAACATCACACTTCACTAGAGACAGACACTGCCCAATAAGAACAAGGGCTCGATCCCCAAGCACAAAAACAAAAGAACCAGAGGCAAGAGAGGAAGAAGAAGTAGAGGAAGAAGAAACAGGAGAAGGGTCAGGAATGGGGACAGGCCAACAGACAACACTGGAGACCTGGCCCAACCCAAACCCTCATAACTGATCATGGCGACCACAGATATAATATACTACAATGTTGGCAAGTCCATGAATATTGTCACAGAGTCACTCAAGGCCTCACATAAACTCCAGCCAAAAATAATAGTAATATGGGAATGCCCCCTGGAAAACAATGACTGGATCCAAATCCAGGGATACACATCTTACGCAAACACAACAGTGGCTAGGTATGGCTGTGCCACCTACATCAAGAATGAATATACCTACATGTTCATAGTGGAAAGAATAGAGCAGCAGTGCACCTCACTATGGACAAAGGGCACTGAACTCACATTTACCTACCAAAGGCCAAAGGCAGAAGACTTTGACAAGTACCACAACTGGCACAAGGGACCCCGGAACATTATCATAGGAGACCTCAACACCATACACCCAGACTGGTGTGTGGGAGCAATCAACAAAGCAGGAAAACAACTCAAGGAATGGACTAAAAGAAGAAATCTAACCATGCACAACTCATGTTCAATCATACATCCCCTGGTGAGACCCAGAAATGCAGGCACAACCATAGATTTGGTTATAGGAGAATGGAACATCCTAATCAAAACACAAAACTTAACAATAGCCTCTGGAAGACATAAAGTGATCAGCATCAAATGCCCAGAGATCCACTGGAAATACACAAAAGAGAGGACATTGAGATATGACAAGGTAGACAAGGACAGTATCAGGATGGACCTCCTGAACATGGAAACCATGACCAACTGCCTGAGAAAAGTACAGAGGGAGCTCACCAGGATCATACTGAAACACACACTATTATCGAGACCGGGGGGAAAGGCCTTTTAGAATAAGGACCTGGAAAAAGAAAGAAAAGAGCTACTAACACTAGTATACTCTGAGGCTGCCAATGAGAATATCAAAATCAAAAGAAAAGCCTTCAAGAAGAACATCACACAGGCCAAACTCAAAGTAAACAGTAAGGCACTACAGAAAGAAATGGGCCCACAATGCTTTCAGAGTGTCAAACCCAGGACAACCAAACACCCCATACCAGTCCCGAGAAAAGAAAACGAGAACATAGCAGTAGAACAGCAACACATAGCCGAAGAACTGCAGAAAGCACTATATGGGAGGGAACAGAGAAGAAGCCTACACCCACTAATGATAGAACTTGACTGGCTCAAGATGGAGCTACTGGATGCGGCCATCAAAAGCTCACCAAATGGAGCCACCTCAGGACCGGACTACATCCCAACCAGATTAATCAAGGAATTTAGGAGGCTGAGAGTGAAACTCTTGGAAGCCACGATGAACAAAGCATGGAAAGATGGAATCCCTGACCAGTAGAAAACCAGCAAAACTATCCTAATTCCCAAAGCAAAAAAAGCCACATACATCGTCGCCAAAAGTTGGAGACCGATACAACTCCAATCCATCCTAGCCAAAATACTAGAGAGAGCAGCAGTACACTACATAGCAAAACTTGAACTCCTAGGAACAAACATGTACAGAGGTCGGAAGAATCATGGTACAACAGATGCAATCCAAACCCTACAGGGTATTATCGTAGAGACCAAACACAACGTGTGCCTCACAGTAGTAGATATAGAAGGCGACTTCGACCACCTCCAAATGGATAAAGTCTGCCAAACAATAGGAAATCAAAATGCACACCAAGGGCAATGGGTAAGGTACTGGGTAGCTAACAGGAATATGAGTTACAGGTTCAATGGAAAGAGCTCGAGACCTTTCACCAGACAAGGGAACCCCCCAGGGCTCCCCACTCTCACTGATTCTCTTCCTCATGAGCACAAGAAACATGGTGGTAATCTAGACACCGGACATACCAAACACCTCGACAAGAATCCTTACATACGTAGACCACTTTCTGGTAGCCACAATATACAAGAACAAGGATGAAGGACAGGTGTCTTACTAGAACACGATAAACGAAATCTAATAACAAGGGAGGGAGGTAGGATATGAGCTATCCCACCCCAAAACTGAGAGAATACACATCAAAATGCCAAAGCAGGTACAACTCTCACTGAGCATAAGTACCGAGAGACCGCCAGAAAGCGAAATGATGACATGGCTGGGGTACTTCATCACCAATGACTTCAAATGGGAAGGACACACCAGGTGATGGATCACCAAAGCAACTAAGACCAGCTACCAAATAAGAGCAATGACAGGAAGATACCAGGTTGGAGGCCTCAACATGTGGACAATGCTGAGACTAATACAGGGACTGCTAATACCCCAGCTAACATATGGCATCAAAGTCTGAAAATCAAAAACATGGATCAGGGAAGTACAAACATCCCTGAATAGGATCTTATGAATCACATTCAGTATAGAACTCAAAGTACCGAACAAGGCAATCTACACAGAACTGGAAATCCCCCCCCTCAACCTCTACACCCAATACAGACACAATCTGCATGCACTTAGAGCCAACTGCCTGGATAGACAAACGACAAGTACCAAAGAATGGGCCAAATCATGCGCCAACGAGATAATTCAAACATCCCTCAACGTCAAAATAGGGAAAGAAAGCCTGAAAAGACACCACCTAGAAAAATGGAAAAAATGACTAGAAGACGCAAACTTCAGATATAAGGGAAAACCAAGGGAGAAATACAGACACCTCCGAGGAGCTACGAGACAACAGTTTAGAACCTTAATCCACCTCAGAACAGTACAAGGCTGGCCGTACCAAGACACCTTCGACAAGAGACGCAAGTGCCCATATGATAGGGACATCATCACTCCGGAACACCTGATGAACTTCTGTGGAATGATCAAACCCACCGCTGCCAAACTCCACAATGACAAAGACCAGAAGGAACTCCTGGAATGGGTAGAGAAGTGGCCGCACTGCATCAGTACCAGGCCGAAATGACAACAAACCACAGATACCATGCGAATTCAAGGCGCCATAATAAACATCCCGAACTCGCAACCAGCGTGGGGGCCGAGGGGAGGAGCCCCCAGACCACTGAGAAAAAGGACCACCTGCAAGATATGCAACAAAATGACAGTCTGAACAAAGAGAGCAGAACAGAGCCATGCCAGAGAGCACACACACAGTATCTAAAAACAAGTAAAACAGGGGAGACTGCAAGAAGAGGGGGGCCTGGGCACCCAGGGGAGCAAAGCTGGGATGATAGTATTTCATTAAGTACACGACCACTGGGGCAAAGCCGACAGGGTGGGTTTCTTTGATGGTATTATTTCATTAAGTACATGACCACTGGGTGCAGAGGCGATGGGGTGGGTTTCCTTGATGACAGGTATTATTTTATTGAGTACACAACCACTGAGCATAGGGGTGACAGGGTGGGTTTCTTTAATCGGAGGGTATTATTTTATTAGGTACACGACTACTGGGCATGGAGGTGACGGGGTGTGTTTCCTTAATGATGGATATCATTTCATTTAGTACACAACTGCTGGGCGGTGAGGGGATGGGGTGGGTTCCTTTTGTGCTTGTTGGAAAATCAGAAGCTGAGGAGCAAGAAGAAGGGGGGGAAGGGGAGTTTCCTTTGTCAGAAGCACCAGAGGGAGGGTCTGGAAGTGGTAGGCAAACGGGCAGAGAGGGGGATTTTTCTTTAAGGGGGCCCTGACTGAAGGAGTATCTCAAGCTGAACAGCGATGCGATTTAGTTCACAGTCTGTGTATTAGTTAGAGCAGCAGGCATAAAAGATACAAATCAGGTTACACATAGCACACCGTCCAATTATTCAAGTTTTTACGGTATAGCGAGAATACCCATGCAAATAATCCCTGTCCTATACAATTGGGATGGGTGTTCTTGCGTCACAGTGTTCTTGCCTGCCATGGATTACTGTCGTGAGGTCTTCAATGATACCGTAACTGAATCACCTCTGTTTTTCCCATTCCGGAGACTAAAAAACACGGCTAATTAGTACTACGCAGGGAAGGGTTAACAAAGTGTATGAAATGCAGAGATGACGAATTGGTGGTTCTCGAAAAAAAGAAGAAAAAAAAAACAAGGGGAGAATTGATAAAGTAAACCGCTTTTCTAAGGAGACATCGGTCTTTGATATAGTCTGTTTGGAAAGCAGTTACTATGCATGATCTCTTTGTAGTGTAACTTAGTTGGTATCACACCCGGCTGCAATCTTTCAGATCGCTGGTTGGTCACCATTTCGACTCTGGTCGAAGAGGCTTTCTTTTTTTTTTCTCTCTTGTATTTCGTGTTCCTTGAATGGATATTGCTTCGATGCTTCTTTGAAGCTTCAACGGGTATCTCAATTAAGCAAGGTAATCAATTGAGTCCTATTTCTCGCTTTGATTTCCTTTTTTTTCTCTTTACTTTCGTTTTTTACAGTGATAGTGTCGGGGGTAGAATGGTAGAAATACAGTACTCCGTCGCTGTACTTGTCGCATCACCACTTATACAGTTCAGTAAGGTATGGGCCTTCTCTCTCCCGCACGTTTATTTTCCCGCAACCAACGACTCCACACCCGCCCGACAAACTCCTCTCAGCGAGTTTCTATTATCATACCAGGAAAAAAAAAACATCCACTATCACCCCGATCGTCACCAAAAAGTCACAACCACCCACAGTCCCTGCCGCGCTGCCGCTACCGCCGGGACGTTAACTATTTTAGCGTAGCACAAAAAAAAAAGAAAGGTAGCCACTATGCTAAGCGAGGAAATAAAATGGGAAAAAAATGAAAAAAATGGGTTCCCTAGACCAGGGTCGAAACTGGGGTCCAAACCGGCACTCACGTTAGGTAGCCGGGGGGCCCATCCCAGTAACCTCTATTACAACCGGAAGGGATACCAACAAGGCCACAAAGTCATGGTGGAAGTTGTTAGCCTAAAAACGATATTTAGACCATGTGGCCGCTCAGCAAGGCGGTACCCTCAACGAGGCTTGGCTAGGCTTGGCATCAACGGAAGCACATGTTCGGCACTACTCAGCTAAAATTCCTCAAGACTTTGTTCTTTTTTGTTTTTCCTTACAAGCAACAACACCCAACAACACAACCACATCTGGAGACTTGATCCACTCCAGAGGGTTTTGTTACAGAGAAATTGAAATGCCAATTGCTCCACCTGTAGGGACTAGAGATGCACAAGTCTCTTCTCCATCTGAAGCCTCTTCACCATCAAAGGCACTTGCTTCGAGTTCCTCCTGCTTGAATTCATCCCCTACTTGTACAGCAATTCTTCGTTCCTGGCAACTACCCAGAGCTGAAGTCCTTGCCAAATCTTCCATATGTCTTTCAAACTTCTTTACCTTTCATTCCGTTTCTGAAATTTACTGCACAAGATGGCCTTCTTCTTGTAGTAACACTGCTCCAGTCTTCTAATACTTTGGTAGTCAATCCTCCTCTTCTAATCATTCATCATCCTTTCGTTTATAGGTGCATTCAGCTAACCTTTTCTTCAGTGCATCAACTAGATTTGTGGCATTCGAATACTTGCACTTCACGGTCTCACGCTCAGCTTTCGTTCTGGATTCAAAAAACTTTGTAATTTCCTCCTGGTCGATCCATGCTTTTCCACAGGAAGGTATTTGAGTTCACTTTGTGTGCTTCCTATTTTGTATATCTGCTAACTGTTTCTTTTTAGATTTTCAATATGGTGATCTTTGTCCTCAATTTTGGTAAGTGCTTGATCTGCACATATAGCCATATTACTAACAATTTTCTTTAGTCCCCATGCAACAGGATCATTCTGCAGTAAAGTTGTGAGAGCCGCAAGCTCTTGTTTTTCAATGTCATGCCTGGTGGAAGGGACCTTAAGGCTATTGATCTCGAGTGTAGTAAACATACAGAGAGGTTGAGGAGATGTTGTAAGATTGTTTTGCAATGGAGGGTTTGGATGTATTGAGTGGTTAGATGGATTGAGAGAGGTAGAATTGGCTCGAGTTGCTTGAATGTTAGCAATAACAATACTTCTGTTGATAGGGCTAAGTCTGGTGTTTTGGAAACAACTTTAAATATTTTCTATTGTGAAAGATGCACGATGAGCTGTTATGAGAATTTCATGGGGGTTCCCTTTTGAAATACCATATTCATGTCCCTCAAATCTCCATGTAAGTTCCTTTTAGTATTGATATTTGTATGGTCTAAATACAGACACATCAAGGGGTTCTAATCGATGGGTAGAATGTGGAGGTGAGCAGTAGGGAATTATATTATGCAATATACAAAACTTAAGAAATGCAGCATTGACATGGCTACTATACCTATTGAAAAGAAGTAATTGATAAGCTCCTTGTACTTTGTATACTGTTGTACTTCCTTCACCAAACTTTTGCTTGGGGTATGTTTGTGCCATTTTCTCATCAGTCTATCCATTATGTAAACAGCCAAATAGAATATCTTCTAGAACACCTCTGATTCTATGAAACCATTCTGCAATAAACACTTCCATTTTGAGGATATGTTACAATCCTCTCACTTGCGGGTATACTTGCAGTAGGCAACCTCTCTTATCCCGCTTAATTGCTGATCAACTTTCCTCCATAGGCTTGCGGTTCCTGCTTTCGTAGTACAAGTCCTTGACTTCTACAACTTCCTGTTTCTCCTGATTGATGATCTTTGAATTCTGAATGGATTTAGTGTTTGGTAGAAAAGCTTTTTGTATTGAAAAGTATTTAGATGGTTACATGAGGAACTAACTACTCTCGCCAATGAGCTCCCTTATATAGTCATTCCTCCCACAATCCTAACCCTTTGATGACTCATCCCTATGAGTCATTAGTACGTATGACTCAAATGAGTCATTGTGTGAAATCCATCAGCTGACTCCTATGAGTCGTCCTTGCTAACTAATAAAACCTAATCAAAACTTATAAACTAATCATGTGCACAACCCGCATCACATGTGTGAAACCAGTCACTCATAATCTGAGTCATGTGTGAAAACATAACATCATATGATCGCTATTGCGAGTCATAGAAAATCAAACAACCAATAAAAACTTATTAATGACTTGCTAGCACACATCATGTGAAATACTCATCCCTTCTGACTCATAAGTATGAGTCAGGTACAATCTGTCTTGCCAGTCTACCTTGCTTAGTCACAATTTTTGACATTAGCTCACATTCTCCCTTAGCATCGGTCCCACGATGCTATCTTCCTAACCTCCCAATCTCCACAATTTTGCTCCGAGCTCACGAGCCTTCTGTTTCCACTGCTGTCGACCCTTTTCCAATTTCTGGCATCATCATTGCAGGGACTCCATCGTACTACCAGTATTTCAAAAGGCACATTTTTGGTCTTTGATTGTCTTTTGCTGGCTTTCGATTATCTCCTCCTTGTACATCAACAGTCTCCGAAGGTTGTTTATTTGCCTTTGCAGGGCTTCGACGTCTGGTTCTGTTTTTTTGCTCCCCTCTCTCCCCAACCGTGTCCTCACAGTTTTCCTCTTCTTTCTCAGCTCCTCATCTGTCGTCGATAATGGCAGCCTTTCTCCTGTTACCCTAGGGTAATATCCCGCATCCACCTTTTTCCATCGATGTTCCCTACACCGATCATTGTAGCAATGTTCCCAACCCACTACATCCTTGTGGGCTCTTCTTTTCCTTGGTTCCCTGGGGGACCAGTTTCCTCCTTCCTTGTCTCGTAGGTGTACTAGACAGCTATCATTATAACAACCAGTCCAGGACAGTGTCTTGTGTGCTAATTGCTCCGTGTATTCCTTTTGTTCGTCTGTCATGTCTTTTCCCACTGGTCCCGAATATTCGGGACTAGTGGGGGTAGTGTCCCTAGGGACAAACCCTGAGTTGTCCCATGACTCAGTCTTTCGGGGGGATGCGGAACGCGACTATTTTATCGTGATACGTACCCATTCTTGGTTTATGAGGGTACTTGAAGTGGAAACGGTGGGCTGTGAGTTTGGCATTTTCAAAGTTTTCGGTTGTGTACCAGGTCTTATTGTGTTCTGGTGAGTATCCTGTCCACTTGGCTCGATATTGCAGGTTGCCGCGATGTAGTCTAGAGTCTAGTATCTCCCGCAGTTTGTATTCGTTTTCACCGTTTATTTTGATAGGCGATGGGGGGTCTTGTTTTTGAGAGGGAAATTGATTGTCTTGATAAGGTTCGAGTAGTGTGATGTGGAATGTGTTGTGTATTCTCATTGATGGTGAGAGGGCCAGCCTATATGCATTCTGGCCTACTTTTACCACTATTTCGAATGGTCCAATTTTCTTGTAATCCAGTTTCTTAGATGGTCTCATGGTCTTGATGTTTCGCAGTAACAACCATACCATGTCTCCTGATTTCAAATTGTGATTGGGTTTTCCTGTATTGATCGTAAATCTCTTTTTGTCGCAACTGTGCTGTGATTATTTCCTGACATAGTGACTCATGGAGGTGACTCATTTCTTCCTTTGGTGTCATTCTTGCTTTCATCAGGTGTCCGATCATTTTGTATTCTGGATGAATTCCATAGTTCGTGTAAAAGGGTGATGTTCCGATAGTTTCTTGATGCCCATTGTTATATGCAAATTCCACCAATGGTAGGAGTTCGCACCAATTATTCTGCTGATAATTGACGTATACTCGCAGATACTGTTCTAGTATTCCATTGGTTCTTTCTGTTTGTCCATCTGTCTGTCGGTGGAACACCGTACTGAGTCTGCTTTCAATTCCTAAATTGCTTGTGATTTCCTTCCATAGGTCCGAAGTGAACAGGGATCCCCTATCTGTGATGATATCCCTTGGTAATCCATGGAGTCTGGCTACTTCTTTAAGGAAGAGGGTTGCCAACTGCCACGGATCTAGATCCTTCTTGTAGGGGATGAAATGACTCATTTTGGTGAGGCGATTGATGATGACCAATATCATGTCATAACCTTCTGACTTGGGTAGGTCTGTGATGAAGTCTATGGCGATTGATTTCCATGGTCAGTCTGGTGCTTCATTTGGCTGTAGCAGTGCATACGGTGCATGTCATACCACTTTCGTTTGTTCACACATGTCGCAGTTTTTTATGTATTGCTTGATTGTCTCCCTCATTTTTGGCCAGTAGTATTTCTGTTCGATTAGGTCAGTTATTATGGCCATTCCCCCATGTCCTGCTAGGGGAACGTCATGGTGTTTCTGAATAATTGTTGTTCTTAGGTTTTCATCCTCTGGCACCCATATCTTTCCTTGATACCATAGGTAGTCAATTTTCCACTGGCATTGGCCCAGGGCTACTCCTTTGAGTTCTTTTTGTCCTGTGGTTAATGCCTTTCGGATTTCCTGTATCCTTTGATCTTGTTGTACGATCCATTGAATTCCTTCTTCGTCTTGATCATGGAACTCTACCAGTTCCATTTCTTCAAGGAAGTATCTTTCTTTTGGTAATAGGGTTCTTTGCTTATATGTGATTCTCGGCTCTCCCTCCTGCAGTAGGTCCCCTTCCCTTCTCGTTAGGGCATCTGGTTTGCCTCCTTCCTTTCCTGGTCGATACTGTATTTTGAAGTCAAACTGACTCATATATTCCTCCCACCAAATTTGTTGTTCGTTTAGTTCTTTTGTAGTCATGAAGGGTACTAGGCTTTTGTGGTCTGTTAGGACCTTTACTTGGTGTTGGCATCCCTTCACGTATCGCCTCCATTCCTTCAGTGCTTGAAGTATTGCCAATAGTTCTTTGTCATGAATGTCATAGTTGCATTGGGCTTTATTCATTGTTTTTGAGCGGTAGGCTACAGGGTTCCATTTCCCGTCTTCTCTTTGCTGGGATAGGATTCCTGTGCAAACATATTTTGAAGTGTCGGTTTCTATCATCGTGGGTTTCGTCGGGTCATAGTATGCTAGTACTGGGGATGTGGTGAGTTTTCTCTTCAGTTCTTCAAAGGCTCTCGGTTCCGTTTCTCCCCATTCCCACTTGTTCTTCTTCTCTATTAGACAGTAGAGAGGTTTTGCTATGCGGCTGAACCCTTCGATGAATCTTCGATAGAAGTTGCAGAACCCTAGGAAACATTGTAGTTCTTTGACTTTTGGTGGAGGTTTCCAGTCCCATACTGCAGTGGTCTTAATTGGGTCTGTCTGGATTCCTTCTTGGTTGATAATGAATCCTAAGTATTCTGTTTCCTTTTTATGGAATTTGCACTTTGATGGTTTAACTTTCATTCCTGAATTTCTTATATGGGCCAATATATTGCTAACATCCCTTTTGTGTTGTTCGAGGTTATCTGAATATACCAGGACATCGTCCAGGTACACTATGCAGCACTCATCAATATATCTCCACAAGGTGTTGTTGATCCATCTTTGAAAAGTTGCTGTGGCATTGGTTAGCCCAAATGGCATTACCAAGTATTTGTACGTTCCTAGTTTGCTAGTAAAAGTTGTTTTGCTTTCGTCTCCTTCTCGGATTTGTATGTTATGATAGGCATCTTTTATGTCTAATTTGGTGAAGTACTTTGCCGTACTTAGCCTGTCCAGAGCTTCCACTATTAAGGGCAAGGGGTGTCTGTTTTTTTTCGTAATTTCATTGAGTCCCCTATAGTCCACGCACAGTTGCAGGCACCCATCCTTCTTTTTGATGAATAATATTAGTGAGGCTTGGTCTGTCTACACCTGTCAGATCCAACCTCATTCTTTGTTCTGTTAGATGTAATTTTTTAATTCATTTAGTTCATCAGCTCCTAGTCAGTATATTTTCTTCTTTGGGACCCTTTTTCCTTCTTCTAGGGTTATCCCCAGGTCTACTCCTTACCAATGTGTGGGTAGGCCTTTCTTTTCTTCTTGTTCGAATACATCCAGTAGATGATGGTATTCCTTTGGGATTGTTTCCTCAATTCCCCTTTTGTCTTCTTTTTTTTGGTGGTGTATCACCAATTCTGTGCTAATGTTAATAGCCTCCACTCGAATTATCTCTTCTTCTTTCCTCCATCGGACTATCCCTGTGCATTCTCCTCATCAGTAGAAGTGTCCGAATACCTTGGCTGATATTTCATAGATCTTAATCCTCTTGGATTGCTTTCTTTTGTCTGGTTCTTTATTCTGGCTGGTTGGTTGGATGACAGAGGGATCTGAACTCCCAAATCCCTTGTCCCCCCTCCGAGTGTCTCCCAACTCCGTTACCTCTAGTAAGTCTTCAGTGTTGACTTTCTCTATGAGGAGCTGTGCAATTCGGTCTCCCCTCTTTATCTGGTATTCTTCGTTACCCAGATTGACCATAACTATCTTCACCTCTCCTGTGTAATCTTCATCGATTACTCCTGCATTGGTCATAAGTCGATGCTTGACTGCTTGACTGCTTCGAGGTGCTATGCGTCCATAGGTTTGTGGGGGTAGCCCTATAGCTATTCCTGTCTGTACTACTTCTTGCCCATTGGCCATTATCTTGACATCTTCTCTCGTATACAGATTATGTCCTGCAGACTTTTCTGAGCCCTTAGTGGGCACCCTTGCATCGGGTGTCAGTTTCCTGACCTTGACCCTTTGGTCTTCCCTGGTCTGGATCTCCGAACGCCTTGTGATCAAGTTCTCTTCCCGAGCTTCAGCTTCTGGTACTGAGTAAACCACTGGCAAACTGTTGAGACACCATGTTGTACATCATTCACTGTTGAATGTGATCTTTCTTTCATTCCAGTCAATTGTGGGATTGTGTTCTCTCAGCCATGGCATTCCAAGGATGATTTCGTGATTTTGTAGGTCTGCTACCTGAAAGGTTCCACCTTCATGGTGACTTCCTATATTCATTGATACTTCTGCCGTGTGGGTTATGGGTCCCATTTGGCTTGGTTTTCCATCAGCCAAGTAGATTTCTCTCGCCTCCTTAGTTTCCTTCATTGTTATTCCATGTTTCTTGCAGACTTCTTTATCGATAAAGTCTTCCGTTGCCCCTGAGTCGATCATTGCGTTGATTGTAACTGTATTTTTTCCTTCTCGCAATTGTACTTTTACCATGACATGGTCATTTTCTTGTTCTTGTGATTCCATGTGCTGGAGTGCTGTGTAGTAATTGGATAAAATGATGGGTTTTCGTTCTGGTCTGTCCCTCAGTCCATCACTTACTGGGGACATTCCTCGTTTCCCACTGGCCCTTCTTCTCTTTCTATCTCTATTTCCTTAATCATAGGTCGGCTCCTTCTCATCTTGTTGTCCTGTGGTCTCCATTCTTTTTTTACCGCTGTATAATCCTTGTTGTCTCTTGGGCTCCTGCACTCCCTTGCCAGGTTTCCTGGCTTAGCGCATGCCAAGCATAGGTTATTGTTCCTCCTTCGCATGAACTCGTTTTTGGACAGGTTGAGATTGGGCCTTCTTCGCGTCAAGTCTAGGTCCATGGAGTCGCCTCATGAGGTCTCTTCCCTTCCTGTTTTAAATGTCCTGTTCGGGTTTCTGGACGTCTCCATCATCTTTTGTCCTCTTGCTTGACCTCCCTGCAAGTGTTTGATCATACTGATCCAGTTTTCTTTTTCTATGGCCCACTTGGCCATGTCTTCTACATTATCAGCTGTGAAGTGGTCGGCAGCCCAAGCATCCTGCAGCGTTCGATTGATTCCCTTCAGGAACTGTCTTCTCATAGTTCTTTTATCTTCGTTTGCCTCAGTTACCATGAGTTGGAACTCGTTCCAATAATCCGTTACTGGTTCTCTCCCCTGTCTTAATTGCTCCAGTTTCGTCCATGCTGTATTTTCTGCATTGATGTCTCCAAACTGGCCTTGGAGTGCCTCAGCGAACTCTTCATATGTTGTCCATGGTTCCAGTCTTCTTCCCTCTATATAGCGGGTTATGCAGCTGGCCGCTCCTTCCCTCAATAAGGATTTGACATATGTGATCTTCTGCCTTGCTTCTGTGGTTCCCGTAGCATCAAAATACACTCTGCATTGGGCCAAAAATGTTCATAGCTTGTTGCACGTTCCGCTGAATGTTGGTGGCTTCTCTACCTTCATTCTGTCTCCATTTTCCCTTCTGCCATTTAGGCGATCGAGAATTTCAGCAAATTGTTCCGTGGTGAATCCTTGGATCTGTGTTACTGGTGGGGGGTTTGCTGCTCCTCCGGCCGGGGGTACTGCTGCCCCTGCTAGGGGTACCACTGCTCCCTCTCCCCCTGCTGGGGGTATGACCTCCATTGCATCACTCATTGTTGTTGGGTACTACTTGTTAGACACAACCAAATGTTACAATCCTCTCACTTTTGGGTATACTTGCAGTAGGCAACCTCTCTTATCCCGCTTAATTGCTGATCAACATTCCTCCATATGCTTATAGTTCCTGCTTTCGTAGTACAAGTCCTTGACTTCTCTGACTTCCTGTTTCTCCCGATTGACAATCTTTGAATTCTGAACGCATTTAGTGTTTGGTAGAAAAGCTTTTTGTATTGAAAAGCATTTAGATGGTTGTGTGAGGAACTAACTACTCTCGCCCATGAGCTCCCTTATATAGTCATTCCTCCCACAATCCTAACCCTTTGATGACTCATCCCTATGAGTCATCAGTACGCATGACTCAAATGAGTCATTGTGTGAAATCCATTAGCTGACTCCTATGAGTCATCCTCGCTAACTAATAAAACCTAATCAAAACTTATAAACTAATCATGTGTGTAACCCGTGTCCTATGTGTGAAACCCATGACTCATAATCTGAGTCACATGTGAAAACGTAACATCATATGATCGCTATTGTGAGTCATAGAAAATCAAACAACCAATAAAAACCTATTAATGACTTGCTAGCACACGTCATGTGAAATACTCGTCTTTTCTGACTCATAAGTATGAGTCAGGTGAAATCTGCCTTGCCAGTCAGCCTTGCTTAGTCACAATTTGTGACAGGATAATCGTTGGCTTAAGGCTACTTCCATCTGCACAAATCTCTTCAATTACCATAACAAACTCTTGTATTCTATCTTTTTATTTGTAAGTGATTATTTCACTTCTATATTTAAGCCAAAAGATTATATCAATTAGGGTACATACTTTGAGCATGGAACTTTAACTCTCCATTCTCACAAGGATTTTGCACAACTTCCAAAACCTATTCCGATTGTCCTAGCACTAGCAAAAAACCAATTTTGTCGATATTATATATATTTTCAGGTTGTACCTTATACTTAGTGGTAATATTCTCTAACTATTTGAAACTATATTAATAAATGATTCATGAAGTTTAAAAAAAAAAACATACTATATAACGTTAATCTTTCCCTTTCAATAGATCTATTCATACATACAAGCAAATAACATACAACTAATATAGCAGAAGATGAAGAGAAAAAAAAAAACCAGAACACTATACATAAAGGGTAGTACCTCATCATAAAACTGAGTAATCAGTTGTATATCATTTCCCTTAATATTTCGAATGAAGTCTAACTATTTACTGAATCGAGACTTCAATTCTGGGTGTTGCTTCTGGAAACCTTTCTCCCAGCTTTATCCTAAAACCTCATGAGAGTTTCTTTTTTGTACGATAGCAGTTGCAATCTCTTGAAATTGCCAAATTGTTGGAGGAAAACCTAGTCGACAGCGAAAGTGACAACACTCAACAACTAATTGCTCCTCTTCAGCTGTTATCTTTTGCCTTTGAGAAGCCTCCTCATCGTTGCTCTTCTGCCTTGCCGTCGATGCATCACCATAGATGGTACTTCTCGTACTATTTCTGCTGCTACTGAGAGGCTGGGGGCAGTACCAACTGCTGCCATTTCAATGGCCATTTGTTCCTGAAGTTATTTTAGAATTTCAATATCTTTCGATGGCATCCTTGGAGTTGGTCAATATTATGTTACTTTTACTACAATGATGAAATTTGATTTTCTAACTACTACTCCCTGCCAAGCTTAGCCAAGCCTCGTTGAGGGTACCGCCTCGCTGATCAGCCACATGGTCTAACTAACACATGGCATGGAGGAGGGTCGGAGAGGGGCTGGGACAACGTTGCGAATGGTGCGGTGCGACCGGCTTGCCAAGAATCACCGCATCATTCTTGGCGGTTTCGGCCTCTCCCAAACTGGTTCGGTGCACGGTTTTGGGTTGTGGCAAATATGTAACTGTAAACCTGTTTTCCCCACGTCGTTCTCAATGACGGCCGTTCTGAGAGTTCCAAGACGAGGACGGACCACATTTTGCCGTCCCTTCTCCTCCGGGGCTCCCGGCAGTTGCCCTACCGGTTCCTACTGGGGCCCTTGACGTTTGGGAACACTGAGTATAGAAAGGAAAAGACCGCAATTTGAAATGGTCATTTTCAAATTCTCCCCAATACTCATTTCAAATGTATGTCCTGCCAAACAGCCCAACATTTCAAAGGGTGATTTGGCTCTAAATTACCATTTGAGATGGCCCAAATTTGAAATTGGGGCCTGCTAAACGGTCTCTTAGTGTGCTGACGTTTTCGGAGAGGTAAAGACGACCTTATGATCTAATCATGACTCGTTCTACAACCACCAACAATCCAAAGAAATTCTTGGCAAGTCTACAAAGTCCCGTTTCCCAAACTCGCTTATTTACACATCCGGCATTCTTAGAAGCACAATCCAGCTATTTATTTCTCTTTTGTGCAACCTGGAAACCGTCAGACAGTAACTGTTGAGGTTGAGGCCCCCACTATTCTCACGTTGTGCATTGGTCTACTCCTGCAGCCGAGCTGAAGTTGGACATCCATATAGAGTAGTGATTGCTGGGCGAATAGCAAACCAATGCAGGGCAACACAATTAATAATCGCATACGATAATATAGAAGAAAAACTCCCCACAATTCATTTTCGCACATGACCTGGCAAACTATCACATGCCCATATAATCTGTAATCTAGCCATTGAAATTATTATTTCTAGCACAAAGTATCACCCATTGAAGCTTCTCATGAAATGATTGACACTCGATAAATCACAGCCTGAGGAAGAGCTTCCCATGTCTCTACAAGTACGTGTCTAGCACGCTCCACCGCTGCCCTTCCACCACCCATGTGCTGGCATATTGGGTAATTAGTCAATAGAAGTAAAGAGGCAGGTATCGTATCCTTTCGCGAAAGTCAGATTCGTGCTAAGGAGGGCCTGTCCAATCACTGTTTGACTTTTGCTTAGGGCGTGTTTGGTTGTCCCAGGGTTTTCAAACCTTGACAATTACAAGATGAAGGTTGCAATAAGAAGCCACAATAATGCCAAGTTGACAGTTTGGGCCAAATGTAATGTCACAGTGGCATGTCTGGTCACCCACAATAAATGCCAAGTATTGTATCTTCAATAGTATATAGCATTTATGACATTGTCCAATACACCAACCAATGATCAATCTCATTTGCTTTTGACCTTATTTACTTTTGAAAAAAGTGTTTGCAAATTATTCAAAATGATGGCAAAATTGAAGTTGTCTAATGAGCTACACAAACACTCCTTAAAACCCTATATGAGCAGGCATTACAAGGAGAAAAGACAGAGAACAGATTTAAAAAGAAGGTATAGGTGACAGCACGAGTGGCATTGAAAGAGATACATAGAATTGAGTTGGAAGTATCACAGCTGAAGGCAAAATGTGCACATGTAAGTAAATATTGATACTTTGTTATGATACTTTATTATGGTAAAGGTAGAGTTAATGTACTTGAGAGCATACCAAAAAATAAGGCATAATGAAAGATTTGGTGTAATGCAAGACTTCTATTACTTTTTATTTTTCCATGATCTCTACTAAATCATTCATTGTACTGTATTTTTCAGTATGCATCTAAGTATATTATATAGATAGATAAACCTAATTACTTTTCATGTATATAGATGAAGAAAGATTACAATGTATTCACAATGAGTAAAAAAATTCTGGATTTGGATGAGATATTGAGAAGGAAGTTCTGACTTCACCAGATAGTATATAGAATATATATATTAAGGTACATCCAGAGGCAGACAATTTCCAATATTGTGACCTTCTATACTACATGATTTTAGATCAGTTATGTATGAATATGTCAGCAATGTGAGAGTATGCACTTTACTCAAACCTTACTTTTTTGAGTACTGTTGGTACTCAGAACTTAAGGCCAACTATAAATGATACAGTCTATGGGGAAGAAAAAAGTGAGAAGGATGAAGAATTGAGTGGGCTTTTAGGAGAAGGATGGAGGAGTAAATGTAGGCTGGAGGGTGTCAGAGGCTTTACCAGAGAGAGTTTTGAGGTACCAGTAGGAGGAATAGAGAGAAAAGAAGGATATAGGTCACAGTTAAGAGAATTAGATGAGGGAGCTAAAGAGTTAATTAATAAAGTTAGTAGTCAGGTATCATTACATAATGTGGGATCAAAAAGAAATAGTTCATAGGAGACCTCTGGTGATGGAGAAGGAAGAGATGGAAGAGAGGAAAGATTAGAGGGGGTAAGAGGGGGTAGATCACCAGGTATTGGGAGGGGTAGAGAGAAGTAGTAAAAGAAAACTAAGTAGAGGAGCAAAGGAGAGAGGAAAGAGACAGAAAAAAGGAACTAAGCTGAGCCAAGGGGAGGAGGAGGAGGAAGAGCAGGAGAATAAAAGTGATATGGAGGGAAAAAAGAGAGGTGAAGGGTCTTGACAACCTGTTCGAAGAGATTGAAAATCAGCAGAGAAAGTAATTACTTCAGCCCTTGATTGGATTGGTACTACAGCAGAATCGATTCAGGGCTCAAAGACTGAACTTGCAATTGAAAACTTATGAGATGAGTATAGATAGGTACTTTCAGTAGAGGATTTAGTGAAAGCATTTCAGTTGATGGAGAATGAAGTAAAAGCATCAGTTTTTATTGTACTTTGAGATGGAAATGCAAGGGATATGTAGCTTGCAGATACTTTAAATCAAATGTAGCACATAAAATTTCAGGAATTAAACCTTTTTCTTCAATGAAGGTAATTTACATAGTCAGTCCACATTCTTTCTGCTAATTTATCACTAAACTCCTTCATTCCAGCATCATTTTTTGTAGTATTAATACCATAAATTCTCTCTTCCTTATCATCTAATATCCTACCTCTCTCCCTCTTTGGTAAATCCTCAGCTGCTTGCTCTTCCACTAACCTTTCCCACCATTCACTTTCCTTCCTCCCATTTCTCCTTGTGATAAAATTATGCAAAGTACCAAGAGCTAAGAGTAATTTTACTTGAGTACTGTATGGATATTTATTGAGTGAACACAGAATTGGAAACCACTTTTTGAATTTCCCAAAAATCCTCTCAACACAATTCTGGACTTGTGCATGGTGTAGGTTAAAGAGCTCTTCCTTGTTTCTTGGTCTTTTGAAGATGTATATTAAATTAATTAGTCATTGTATCTTACTCACAATTATGTATATAGTTTTAATAAATATACAAAAGATTAACTAACTGTAACTTTGCAATTACCTGTTCACATAAATGGTATTGAATACCACAATATGGTGTTAAGAATCCTTGTTTTTAATGGATAGCCTGCATCAACTAGCAAGTATTTTCCTTTTGGGACACAAAAGTCATTTTGAATAGCCTATTGAAGTACATGCCAATTGTGTGCTGAACCCTTCCACCCAGGAATAATACAGGAAAATAAAAGCCCACAGGTACAGATTCCAAGAACATTTTGCATGATTTCGCCTTTAAGATTTTAAAAGCAGGGGATATCTTCAACTGAAACCTTTACTGGAATATGCATTCCATCAGCAGCACCAATGGTATCCTTAAAATCTGGATATAAAATGCCTGGTTTTTTTGAGTATTTCCAGAATGATGATATTTGGATCAGAGAGTTGAATATTTGGTTGCAGGAACTTAATCAATGCTTCTAGAACCTTGTGTGAAGTATCTGAATTGTTTTTATTTTTAATTAATATTGTTACATACATTATAATTAATTATGATAGATACCTATGTTGTAACAGTAAAACTACAAATTTAGAACCTTTCTTGTACCTCACGATTGGTACAATCATGACCAACAATAGCTAGAAAAAGAGCTATGTGTTCCTCAATAGTAACCTTTTTAGTTGTCTTTAGTCCCCCATATCTTCTCATCCAATCACACAACTCACAAAAGGTAGCTTTTGGCATTCTAAGAACCTCCAAGATATGTCACTCATTTGATGTCAGAAGTTCCTTTATATAGGTGTTCCCACTCAGAGGACTCATATGACATGTATTCTTATTGAAATGAAGACAGCAGTAGGCTCCAATGATAAGTTCAAGCTGGTACAAATAGTCAGCTGAGAGAATATTCATGGATAGATTCATTGGAGGTATTAGAAGGTTTGGGATATAGTTGTATGGGGTTCAGGCAATATCTGGGTTTGCCTTAGGTAGGTAGTTGGGCTAGGGCTCTACAATGTTATAGGTTTGGAAAATATTGGTCAGATCAGTATTTCAGAAACTTTCATTTTGACATCATTATTACATCTTCATTATTGAGTTTTGGTGTCAACCAGACACGTCACTTAAAAGGAAAATAGAGTTTTGCTGCAAACCTCTATAATCAGGGTCAAAACGAAGGTTTCGCCTGGCAACCAGACGCGCCCTTAAAGTGTGGCGATTTGGGGGTCTTCGTGCTCTCTCGTTGGCTCGGTTGAAGGATACACCGGAGGGAAAAAAATATGTTCACATTTTTGCCACCCGCCGTACATCCAGTAGCAACCGCAAACCCCAAGAAACTCAAAGTACAGTGGGGGGCAAAAATGTGAACGTATTCCCCCCCCCCGGTGTACTGTACGGTATCTGAGTACTCGCCAAAATCAAAAGTCTGTCACCGACCTTTACCTGTGCGGCTGTTGTAGGGATTGTAACCGCGCTTCGCTCCTGGCAATGGGTGGCGCCCCAATATAAACAACGGAAAAAAAAAAGACATGGGGATTTGTTGCGGTGATTTTTAACTCTTTAAGCATGATAATTATTTTTGCCATTAACGGCGATACATCTCTGCTGATCGTCAGTACTCTTGATATCTCCTGATTGATTTCCTCCACCGTAAGACAATCCCATGCCTCCCATAATGCTTCTCTCATCTTACTAACAGTTGTAATACGGTTATTACCTCGGCGGTGATATTGAAGCTTTTTCCGAAAACGATCCCAGATGTGCTCGATAGGGTTGAAATCCGGAGAGTTTGGTGGCCGGGCCACACTTTCTGTATCCCTCTTTACTCGTTCACGATCAGTGTAAAAGGAAGTATGAGCTGGAGTGCCATCCTCCATAAGAATAAAAGTCTGGATTTTGTTGCAAAAGTTGCTGGCACTCGGGCCATACCGGTACCAAAAAAAAACATCCACTACCGTATCACTCCGATTGTCGCCAAAAAGTCACAACCTCCCATGATCTGCCGCTATTCCCGGTCGGGAAATCTCCGCCGCTAAGACACTAACTATTATCTCCTGGACCGCTGAAACGGTGGAAAATTTTGTGCCATCCCTTTTAGTCTCTAGGGCGTGGATGACTAAGGAGTTTTAAGATACTACCTCAGTATTCTTCGGCAATCATCAGCGTAGGTCTGATCATAGCTAATATTAGTTCTGGTCTGAATTCTGCACATCTGCAAAATTGTACTCGGATACCAGGGTTAGTCTGCGAACATCCGCGAATGGTAGGATTGACGAAGCCACCATCTGATTTGGAATAGTGTGTGCACTAACAGGGTGGATTGAAAATCAGAAGAATTCCTTGAATGTTTTGTGCTTTACTATTGGTTGAGGTATCTAGATACCAGTTTCCATTGGCTACTATCTATTGCCACCATAACTCCTTCCAGGCTGTAGCCTTCTCGAAGATTCTTAGATACCAGTTCCTGATGGAAGATAAATAAAGTCATCAGGACTATGGAAAAACCATAAACCAAGCCTTCTTGTTCTCTCACTATGCCACTCAGTCAAGTGCTATGAGAATTAAACCCCTCTGAGCAGAATCGAATATCCTGTATTGGTGTCCCACTTTCCTATCATGACCATGTTAGAATTCATACTCTCATCCATGATACTGGATGGTCTTACCAAAAGGTATCTACTGCAGTAAACTGCACATCAAGTATAGCATATAAAGTTGCACATGAACCACTTACTCCTATAAAAGCCAAATGAGGTCACCCTCAGTTGCTCTCCTCTGAAGACTAAAAGTATTTGGTCTCTATAACTACTGAATCGTCAGAAAATAGGTAAGTTGCTTTGAGTACTGAAAGTGTCCAGTCTCAATAGCAAGTTCTAAATTGCAGAAAACAGGCGAAAGCCATTGTGGGAGATTGCCATTCTTTGTAATATTCATGTATCTGATGATACTTGCTGCAGAGGGATACCACCATCAGGTAGCTCATAAAAAGCTATTTCTAGATGAAAAGGCAAAAGTGAATCAGTTAAACTGGTGTTTTCAGTGAGTACACTGGACTGTTGATGATTGGATGCAAGTCATCTGGACTAATGAAGCATCTTTTAATATTGGGTGAGCAGGAGGGCAAATATGGGTGACCTGAAATGCTGAGGAAGAGTATGATAAAGCTTGTTTAGTCCAAAAATTTAAAAAATTGAAGGGATTAATGATATGGGGATGTTTTATTGGAGCACAACTAGGTCCATTAGTATTCTGGGATTATTCAACATAGGGAAGAATTACTGCTGCATCATATTCCACACATATCCTACCCATCCTATATGATTTTTGGTATAGGAATTCTGTATCATCAACTGGACAATTTGCTCCTGTTGGCTTTATCGAGGATGGTGCATCATCACATTGAGCAAAGTTAACAACTAAATACCAAGAGTGGTATGGAATGCAATAATAGAAAATTATTTGGCCAGTGAACTCACCAGACTTAAACCCAATCGAAGAGCTGTAGTGCTGAATGAAAGACCATATCTTTGAAGCAAATTGAGAAGGAAGGCCAAGGACTGTTGATGCTACAAAGGATGTCATTATGGAAATCTGGGATGAGATAGCAGTAGGAGATGAGTTGCAAAGGTTGGTGGAGAGTATGCCACAGAGGATTCAGGTGGTGATTGCTGCTGGTGGTGGGCATACAAAGTTTTGAACTTTGTATGTAGTTTAGTTCATGGCAAGAATAACCCCTGCCATTTGCAGACTTACCCTGACACCCAAGTAGTTATTAACAAAAGTTGCTTATTAGCCTATATCTCAGACACTGAAAGGGGGACAGCACAAAATTTTCCACTACTATGGAATGTGCTATGTGTAACCTGATTTGTATTCTTATGCCTGCTACTCTAACTAATACCCAGACCATGAACTAAATCGCATTGCTGTATGGCTTGAGATCCTCCCTCAGCCAAGGCCCCCTAAAAAAAAAATCCCTCTCTCCACCCATTTGCCTACCTCCAGACCCTTCCTCTGATACTTCTGACAAATAAAACTGCCCTTCCCCTTCTTCTCACTCCTCACCTTTTTATTTTCCAACAAATTAAAAGAAAGCCCCCCCTGTTCCCTCCAGGCCCAGCAGTCGTGTACTTAATAAGATAATATCCTCTGTTTAAAGAAACCCACCCTGTCGCCTCCATGCCCAATGGTCATGTACTTTAATAAGCTAAACCAAAACAAAACATTATCCTCCATTAAAGGAACCCACCCCATCACCTCTGTGCCAAGTGGTCATGTACTTAATAAAATAATATCCTTCATTAAAGGGAACTGACCCCGTCACCTCCACACCCATTGGTCATGTACTTTAATGAAATACTATCGCACCAGCTTTGCTTCCCTGGGTTCCTAGGCCCTCCTCTTCTTCCGGTCTCCCACTGTTTGCTTGTTTCAGATTCTGCATGCATGTTCCCTGGTATGGCTTTCTTCTGCTCTCTTTGTCTGGACAATCATTTTGATGCATATTTTGCAGGGTGTCCTCTTTGTTGGTGGTCTGGCGGCTCCTCCCCATGGTTGCCATGCCAGTTGTGAGGTAGTGATGTTTATTGTGGCTCCTTGGACCTGTGTGGTATCTGTGGTTTGTTGTCATTTTGGTCTGATTCTCATGGAGCCTGGCCATCTCTCTGTCCAATTCAGGAGTTCCTTCTGGTTTTTATCATTGTGGATCTGGGTGGTGATGGGTTCAATTATTCCGCAAAGGTTCATTAGGTGTTCTGGGGTGATAATGTCCCTGTTGCATGGGCATTTGCATCTCTTGCAGCAGGTGTCTTGATATGGCCAGCCTTGTACTGTTCTGAGGTGAATTAGGGTTCAGAATTGTTGTCTTGTGGCTCCTCAGAGGTGTCCATATTTCTCCCTTAGTTTTCTCTTGTATCTGAAGTTTGTGTCTTCTAGTAATTTTTTCCATTTTTCGAGGTGGTGTCTTTTCAGGCTTTCTTTCCCTATTTTAGCATTGAGGGATGTTTGGATTGTTTTGCTGGCACTTGATTTGGCCCATTCTTTGGTGCTTACCATGTGTCTTTCTAGGAAGTTGGCCCTGAGTGTGAGCAGGTTGTGTCTGTATTTGGTGTAGAGTATTACAAACCCGGCATGGTTTGTAATGGTTTCATTTGTTAAAAAAAGGTTTTTCACATGACTCAGTTGAGTCATACGATGATATGTTTTCACACTATGACTCAAGTACGAGTCATAGGGTTTTACATGACTCATAATTATGAGTCATAGTTGTTTATATTTGAATTTGATAGGTATGTTGAGCATTGACTCATAGGTGCGCCTATGAGTCATGAGGATTAAGAGGCATGACTTCGTTTATATGAGTCATGAGGTTTTACACATGACCCCTTTAAGGTCATGGGACTTTTGCGCATGACCAAGTATGGTCATGAGGTTATATGTTACGTGAGTGCATGAGTCACAGTTGTGACTCATTTGATTTGTAAGCTGGTTGCTGGAAGAACTATATAAGGAGGTCAGTAGGACCTGATAGTTAGTTCTTCACGCAACCACCTAAGTTATTTCCTATCTTATAAGTTATCAATAAAACACCTTTACGCTCTTTACAAACAAAGACCAACCAACATGAAGAAAAGACAGAACGAATACTAGTTAACACTATAAGGACTTAGTATTGGCAGCGGTCAATATCTAAGACATAGCGTAAGAGAACTAGTATTAGAATTCTCGAAGGAAGGAGAATACAATAGAAGATAGGTAAGTACTATCCCTATAAGAAAGCTAACAATAGTGTCGTTACCTGTTGCGAGATATAAGAAAGGAGAGATCATATAGAGAATCGTAACATAGAGGTTGAGAGAGGGGATTCCCAGTTCTGCGTAGATTGCCTTTTTGGTACCTTGAGTTCGATGCTGAATGTGATCCGTAGGATCCTGTTTAAAGTTGTATGTACTTCCCTGATCCTTGTTTTTGATTTCCAGACCTTGATGCCATACGTTAGTTAGGGTATCAGTAATCCTTGTATTAGCCTCAGCATTATTCATGTATTGAGGCCTCTGATCTGGTATCTTTCTGTCATTGCCCTTATCCGGTAACTGGTTTTAGTTGCTTTGGCGATCTATTACCTGATGTGTCCTTCTCATTTGAAATTATTGGTGATGAAGTATCTTAGCCAGCTCATCATTTCACTTTCTGGCAGTCTCATGGTGCTCACCCTGGGTGAGAGTTGTGCCTGTTCTGGTGTTTTGATGTCAATTCTCTTGGTTTTGGTGGGATAGTTCGTACCCTACTTCCCTCCCTTTTCATTGGATTTCGTCTATCATGTTTTGGTGGGATGTTTTTTCTTCACAGTTGTTTTTGTATATTGTGACCACCAGAAAGTCATCCATGTACATGAGGATCCTTGGCAAGGTGTTTGGTGTATCCGGCATTTGGGTCACCACCATGTTTTTTGCGCTGATGAGGAAGAATATTGGTGAGAGCAGGGAGCCCTAGAGGGTTCCTTTGTCTGTGGCAAAAGGTCTCGAGCATTTTCCATTGAACCTGTAGCTCATATTCCTGTTAGCTGCCCAGTGCCTTACCCATTATCCTAGGTGTGTGTTTTTGTTTCCTATTGTTTCGCAGACTTTGTCCATTTGAAGGTGATCGAAGCCATCTTCTATGTCTAGTGCTGTGAGGCACACATTGTGTTTGGTTCCTGCGACAATGTCTTGTAGGGCTTGGATGGTATCTGTCATGCTGTGGTTCTTTCAACCCCCATACATGTTCGTTCCTAGGAGTTCAAGTTTTTCTATATGGTATACTGCCACTCTTTCTAGTATTTTAGCCAGGATCAGTTGGAGTTGTATCTGTCTCCAACTTTTGGCATTAGTGTATGTGGCCTTTTTTGCATTGGGGATAAGGATAGTTTTGCTCATTTTCCAATGATCCAGCATCCCTTCTTTCCATAGTTTGTTCATCATGCTTTCGAAGAGGTTTACTCTCAGCCTTCTGAACTCTTTGATCAGCCTTGTCAGGATGTGGTCTAGTCCTGAGGTGGCCCCATTTGGTGAGCTTTTGATAGCTACATCCAGTAGCTCCATCTTGAGCCTGTCAGGTTCTACTGTTAGTGGATGCAGGCTTCTTCTCTATTCCCCCCCATATAGCACTCTCTGTAGTTCATCAGCTATGTGTTGGTATTCTGCTGCTATGTTTCTATTCTCTATATTGAGGGTTGGTATGGGGTGTTTAGTTGTTCTAGGTTTGACACTTGGAAAGCATTAGGGGTCTGTTTCTTCTTGTAGTACCTTGCTGTTGGCTTCGAGTTTAGCTTGTGCGACATTCTTTTTGAAGGCCTTTCACTTGTTTCTGATTGTCTCATTGGTGGCCTCAGAGTGTACTAGTATCACCAGTTCCTTTCTTTCTTTTTCTAGGTCTTTCTTCCAGAAGGCTTTTCCCCCTGGCTTTGATGACAGTGTGTGTTCTAGTATGATCTTGGTGAGTTCCTCTTGTACTTTTCTTGGGCAGTCAATCATGGGGTCCATGTTCCGGAGGTCTGTTCTGATGTTATCCCAGTTTGCTTTGTCATATCTCAGCGTTCTCTCCTTTGTGCATTTCCAATGGATCTCTGGGCATTTGATGCTGATCACGGTATGTCCTCCAGAGGCTATTGTTGTGTTCTACATCTTGATTATCATGTTTTGTTCTCCTATTACCAAATCTATAGTTGTGCCTGCATTCTCTAGCCTTGCCGAGGGGTGTATAATTGAGTGTGGGTTGTGCACTATTAGGTTTCTTTTTTTGGTCCATTCCTTGAGTTGTTTTCCTGCTTTGTTGATTGCTCCTGCAGACCAGTCTGGGTGTATAGCATTGAGGTCTCCTATGATGATGTTTTGGGGTCTCTTATGCCAGTCATCATGTTCATCAAAGCCTTCTGCTTTTGGTCTTTGGTAGGTGAACGTGATTTTGGTGCCTTTTGTCCATAGTGAGGTGTATTGTTGTTCTATTCTTTCCACTACAAACATGTGGGTGTGTTCATTTTTGATGTAGGTGGCACAGCCATACCTAGCCACTGTTGTATTTGTATAACATCATGTATATCCCTAGATTTGGATCCAGTCATTGTTTTCTAGGTGGCATTCCCCTATTGCTATTACTTTTGGCTTGAGTTTTTGTGAGACCTTGAGTAACTCTGTGACAATGTTCATAGAGCCGTCGAGGTTGTGGTAAATTATATCTGTGGTCGTGATAATTAGTCATGGGGGTTTGAGTTAGGCTGGGTTTCTGGTGTTGTTTGTTGGCTTGTCCCCATTCTTGACCCTTCTCCTGTTTCTTTTTCCTCTACTTCTTCTTCTTCCCCTCTTGCCTCTGGTTCCTTTGTATTTGTGGCTATGAATCAGGCCCTTGTCCTAGTTAGGCAGTGTCTGTCTCTGGCAAAGTGCAATATCTCTTCACAGTTGGTGCATTTTCTTATGGTGTGAGAGCAGGTTCTTCCTTTCCCTATTGTGCAGTATGGCATAGGGCAGTGGTGGTCTTTGGTGTGATGGCTCTCGTTGCAGTACTTGTACATAGGCGTGAGTCAGCAGTAAATGGTGTAGTGGCCTAGCTGTAGGTATCTTTCACAGCATGTTGATGAGTTTGATCTCATATATTTTCGGAAGGTGCACCTTTGCCCCAGTATTACCAGGGCTGGTTTGACCAGTTTTAGGGATTCCTTGGCCGAGTCATTGAGCTCCACCGCCACAATTACTGAGGACCTTATTTTGTTATTAGCTTTGAGGGCTGCCAGGGACCTTATCTACTTTGGTCTATCCATAATCCGGATGGCCAGGTTGTAGTCTGAGATTTCCCTCTCTAGGTCTGTCTAGTTTGTTGCACATATCTGCCAGTATTCTGGGCTCCAGTCTTCTCCTCCCAGGGGTATGCCATCAATGATGATATTGGTAGTTGCCACGTCTATGGTTATGCTGAATCCAAATATTCCTTCATCGTTGAGGGCTTTGGTTATAGCTTTGGCATCATTGAGGGCTGGTTCTACTGGGAGGTCTTGGAGGGTTGTTCGGACTAGGTCCTTATTCCTGTTGAATTCTGCGTATGCGAACTTGACCCTTGATATGTTGTTGACCACATTTCTGATGTTGATTAGTGTTAGTCCTTCCCTTCCTCCTATCCTCTGGCCCTTTCTACTGAATGGATCAGGAGGCATCTTTGTCTGGCATGTGGAGTGGATGGGGCTGTAGGTGCCTCTTTGGTGGCCTTTATTCCTGGTGCATTCTGGGTTCTTTTCTCTTTTCTTTTGATGATCTGGTAACCTTCCATGTCTATGCCTGCCGCAGTTAGTACTGCATAGGTCTGGGGGATTGGATTTGTTCTTGGTCCCATTGTGTTTAGTATCAGGGGGGTCCTCCTCCCTTTGGTTCTAGGGTGTGTTGGTCTGTTGTCTGTTATTAGGCTTGTTGCTGTTGTTGCACTTAATGTTGTTGCCGGAGTTGTGGGGTCCCTTTCAGGTTCGTTACCTGTACTGCTGCTAGGGCAGGATTGTGTTACACTCTGTGGGTCTGTGCCGGGGTGTGTATTCTGTCAGTGGGCTGTCTGGTTCCTTTTTCCTGTATTGCCATCATTATCCTATTTTCCATTTCATTCATTCTTTCCATCAATGAGTTTTCTAGGGCTGCTAGTAGTATGGCCACTACCACATTAGTTGTGAGGGCAGTGCCATTTCCCATGTGTTCTCTTATTAGCTCAGGGGTGCTGAGGTCTAGGATGGTTTCTCCATCGTCTCCTGTTAGGATGAGAGGCGTAAGGATGTCGCTGAGGCTCCCATAGGTTTTGAGTGCTTTTCCTTTTCCCTTTTCATTTCTGGGTGTCAGGGTTGTCTTTGTTTGTTCTGGGGTAAAGTCTCTGGAGTCTGTTCCAGGGATTTCCAGTGTTTTTATGAAGCTTGCGATGGGGGAGGAGAATCAGACTCTCCTTGATAGTTCTTGGGAGGTGGCAGCATGTTGGCTGTCTCCTATGCCTGTACCATATGAGCTTTGGCCATTTCCTAGGAACATTACTCTATCTATAGCTGGTTGGGAGTCTGAGATTTGTATGTATGGTACTAGGTCTATGTGGGTGTCGGGAGGGGGGGAGGGTAGTATTTAAGATACCGTGATTGGGCTTTCTTGAGATGGTCGGAATGTGGATGTTTGTGCTGCTAGCTGGACAAGGGCTTCTGGGTCTACCATGTCAACCGCTTGGCCCCTGAAGATCTTCTGGAGGGAGGTGCGAAAACCTAGGAGGGGGGCATTAATTTTGGGGCTTATGTCTTCTGCTGATGCTATGTTTGCCAGCTGGATATAGCAGGTTGCATTGCATCCTAGCTCCTTGCGGACATTGAGGAAGGTGCTCCCTTGGGCTACTATCCTATTTCCAATGTTTATTGCTTTGTTGAGACAGTTGGTGGTGTGCTCAATTTTGGAAAATATCAGGAGAAAGGCTTGTAGTGGAACCCTATGGGGGGATCCTGGTGGGAAGAGGGATGGTGAGTAGGGCCTTGGGCTCTTCATAGGGCTTCTTGAGCCTCCTAGTGGGGAGAGGGGGAGGGTAGTCCAGTGTGCCATGGCGTTGATGGTGTCCTGGTTGAGGGGTAGAGACATATTTGGGGTGAGAAAAAAGGGGGGATTTTGCAGACTATAGCATATCCTTTTCAAAAAGGGAGGAAGAGGATGTAGAGGAGTCCGGAGATTCTTGTCTTTTGGGGGGGAGAGGGTCTTATTTATACTTGTGCTATGTAGTCAAAAATTCCCTTCTCTGGAAAGGGGGCAAAAACCACTGCAAAAATACAGCCCCTTTCCCCCTTCTGAGAAAAAATAAAAAACAAAAAATTCTTCACTTTACTGAGAGAGGAAAGCCCAACGACATGGCACATTGTACGATTATTGGAGTTTCTACGATATTTCAGCGGCCCAGGAGATAGCGCAGCACCAACAAAAAAAAAAGATGTCCAAAGTGCCGAGTGGGGAAATCAAACGGGAAAAAAAAATGAAGTCCCTTCGACCAGAGTGGAACTGGTGACCACCTGGTGATCTGAACATTACAGCCAGGTGTGATACCAACTACACCACAAAGGGATATTGCGTTGTGGCGCATTTAAAACAACCCAATTTAAATCCATGTGTTTGCTTGGAAAACCGAGCGTGAGAAAAAATGTTGGGAAAAAACCTATTCAGAATGAAATTTCAATTGCTTTAATTATCAATTCTTCCCTTGTTCTCTTTTTTTACTTCTTTTTTTCTTTTCGAGAACCACCAATTTGCCATGTCCCCAATCTTCCTCAATGCCATTCTGAACCTTTTTTTTTTTCCTCAACGCCTTGAACTTTAGAAATGACGCGATTCCACGCTGCGTAAAAAAAAATAAAAAAAAGGCCTTGTTGTCTTCCCATGCGTTATAGCGTATATCGGGTTTTCTCGAAGCAGTAGATGCAGGTGGTGGATTATACCATACTGGTATAGGTTGTTGTAGTTCACAGAAAGTTTGCGCTTCGACGGAGGTGAGGCTGAATGCCCCGCTCGGGTTTGTGATTGGGGGCGCTACTCACTCATTCACTTGCGATGGGGTGGGTCTTAGGAGAACACGTATTCGGCGGTTTTCAGTGAAAGAGTAGGATAGCGAGGCTGTATGAATTGGAGAGATAACTTTTTTTCCCCGACGGTGGTTGCTTTTGTGGTTATTGCGTGATGATTGCAAACGTGTTTGTCGTTCACTTGTGCTAGCCTGTTTTTTTAAGTATCCGGACACCTTGGCACCAAGGCCTCAAGTATTCGCCATGCTGCTCAAAGCTTAGCGCCAAGGTGTCTAAAACGGGCTAGTACAGTAGACAAACCACCCCCCTTCGACCCCCATTTCCGAAAGAAAAAAAACTCCTCAAATCAAGGAATATCCGACAACCTGAGATATCCCTACTAGCAGGCCAGTAACAGTCCAGGATTAAGGGTACAGTAAGCAAGGCAAACTCCATCACCATTATCTCCTTAACCACATAGCCAGAAGGAAGGTACGAGTAGAACATCATCAAGTTTCTGTATGTGCCTAACAGTTCAACAGGAGTAACAGTTCAATGACAGAATTATTACATACAATGAGAAATATTAACAAAGTACTCAATTTCACGACTTAAAATCTTCCATACCCTTTGTCTATCATTCTTATCTTTCACTGCCTTCTGCATCTGCATGGATATCTTTTTCCACTGCTTTCTAACTTTGTTGTCGGCAGCTTTTTGTGCAAGATCCAGTGCTCACTGAGCCTTTTGAAGATGCTTCTCAACACTATCCTGAGCTTTCTGTTTCCTTTTATGGTATTCTGGGTGCCTTTGCAGAAAGTCCACATATGATTTACAGTTGGTGGTGATTCATATGTATCAAGGTGAGTTGAGGTGAGAATTCAGTTTGTGTAAGAACTGATATGCTGATACTGAGGTAGAATACTAATCTCGTCTAATCGATTCAAGTACTGACAAACACCCAATTCCTGATCAGTGGTCATTTTCCAATTTGGTGACTCTCTTTGCTGTCGCGATTGGCGTCCTTTCCACCAGGCTCGAAGAGGTCGCTCAGATAGCTCATATTCACATGCCACAGCTGCAATATTTGGTTTTTCTGTGTCGGCTATTTTATGAATAACTTGCTGGATTCTGGTCTCTATATTGGCATATGATTCATTTGGCATGATGTGGCTGGTGTTGAAAAAAACCAGAATTTGCAGTCATGGATAATAATATGTGATGATTCTGTCGTTGAACTGTTACTCCCGTTGAACTGTTAGGCAATCTCTGGCAGAGTGCCGCCACCTTCGATGGGCATGTAACAACTTTCGAGGTGGTGGGTACCTTGGCATGGTTAAATCTCGAGTAATTTGTTAAAACTTCTATCTCCCTCACTTCACACACACTCCCTAGTATCATACTCACCCCAAACCGCTACCCCCACCGCCCGCAATACACAAACCCACACGTTCCCAGTCACTACTTCTCCACACGTTCTAATACACCTTAAAACAAGTAACTTACTCCCCTCTCCAACTTACCCCCCCATCACCGGGCGAATTCCAACGTCTTGCCACCCCCCAACACATACCAACTACCAAACAGGCCGAGATAAACCGCAGGTTAACCTCTTGACCCTCCCTCCCTCTCTCTCCTGTGCCCCTCCTCCGGATTATTTATCCCAATTGTTTGTTTATTCCGACTTGCTAGTGGGCTGGAAGTGCTCTGTTTCGGGCTGACGTGATGTGAGGTTTTTTGTTTTTCCATGTCTTGGGTTCTGGTTGGTGGGGGAGGGAGGGAGGGAGGGCGGATTATTTATCCCAATTGTTTGTTTATTCCGACTTGCTAGTGGGCTGGAAGTGCTCTGTTTCGGGCTGACGTGATGTGAGGTTTTTTGTTTTTCCATGTCTTGGGTTCTGGTTGGTGGGGGAGGGAGGGAGGGAGGGAGGGAGGCGGGGATGAGATATGGGGAATTAGGGTATCGGAGGTATTTTGGGAGTTGGTCTGTTTGAAACATGACGAAATCAAGGATGGGGGTTTGTGGAAAAGATTAGATGAGGGTGGAGATCTTGTACTGTATCGAGAGAGAAATTGTTTATTTCTGGGATGTGCTTTGGTTACGAGTACTGCACTGTTGTTGCGCCATGGTTGACCCGATCATTTACAGCAAGTGTTTGTGGCTGTCCATACAAGTATAGCACTTACCTATCGTTCATCTATACTATCGCAACAAAGCAGGTCTCACAGGGAATATCCACCAACACTTGTCGTTCCCAATGAAAAAAATACTGCATCACAGGGACATTTGAAAACTCCAAACAAAGAATCCACCTCCACCCTTGTACTCTTCCAATTTTGAATCCTCCAACTTTGGCCCTTGGAAAAGAAAAAAGAAACAAAAAATACATCGTCCATATAATCTGGTAAAATTTGATAACTTGACATTCCCGCCCGTCCTGTATGTCATCCCACTTTCCTCCTTCTCCTTTTTCCACCAGCTTAGCCCCACGCTCGACTGTCTCCAATTTCTGTCAAGAACTTCCGCTTAACTCTGAGGAGAGATGTCAGGGGAGCGAGACCAATTGCCAACGGGGGTGAAACAAAGGATCCAGAATAGACAGAAAAGACTTGATGATTGAACTAAGAAAGGCTAAACTAACTAGAAACATTTAACGAAAGTGAAGTGAAAAAAGCATCGCAAGAGAAGACTATAATCTCTTTGTTCCCTGTGTTGAAAGTTACCCTGATTCCATGGCTCCTCCACACATCCAAACATCAATCCAGTGAATCCGAGATCCGATATGTAATCCGTGGTACTGCATATCAATGCCAAGTTATGATGATGAACTTGTATTGATATGTAAGGGTCTCGTTATTGATCGATATTGGCGCAAGTTGTCATTGCAGATATCACATCATCAAGTGATTAGCGGTAAAGGGGAACGGGAAAAGAAAATAACATCCTCATCCACTAGCTCGGACTAACGGAGTGATCAAAATACATGCAATGCCCATTCTGATAATTCGCTTGCGGATAGTGTGATATCAGAGGCATTTTGATGCGGTGTATCGAAGATCGTGCGATAGGGGATCACCAGACCCTTGCTGGGAGGATTGACCGTTCCAGCCTGGTCAATATCAAAGGATTGGCTGTATCCCGGTTTTGTCGGGCAGCTGTTCCCTGTAGCTATCTGGTTCGGATCTGGTACCATTTCCCAACACTCAAGCCGCACTGATTTTGGCTGCTGGCTAATCTCTATGATAATCACCATCCTGGTTTGTCCTCCAGAATTCTCAAACCACCACTCAGCATCACATCGGAGTGATGATAAGCTTTCAGAGTATCCGACTTCAATCATCAGTGATGGCCAACCGGCCTCACACCGGCGGGTATCAGACGGTTTCAATCCAGCATCGCCTTCTTTGCTCCGCACACCTGGAATTATAAACGTCGCTTTCCCCACAGGAACAATGGAACACCAAGAATGTCCCGGAATGTTTATGATCTTATCTTCGATCTGGGAATAGAAACTAAACCTTGCCTATTCCCGGGTGATGCCGGGCATCAGCTTAATTATGAGTGACTGCAACGGATGCTCGTAGGTGAATCGAGCTCCTTTGCGAATTGAGAGATTGTACAATTCCTCATCGATTGGGTCAACCATGTCTTCCGAGACACCTGTGACAAGCATGTAGCAGCCACTTGGTGAGCCAGCACATTGCTCGCTCTTCTCTTCAGCTTCCTCGGCCAGGTCAACGGCGGTGGAGAAATGAAATTTATCCGTGTCTGGGATGAGTGAGGATAATTTCGTAAATGCTATACTAGAAGGCGTAAAGTTAGATGAGGCAGCAAGAGCGTCGTCATCTACCAATAGAGGATCGGTTGTAGCTGACATGGTGGAGGTTCTGGGGGAATTTGTTTCATCAACATACCTAGTGTTTGTCGAAGGTACCGGTGTAGAGGACCCACCGTAGGCACTTAAGATAGGCTGGTCACAATCAGACACATTGCCAAATAGCTGTGCCATGTCCAGGAAATAGTTTGAAGGGTATAGGAGAATGTAAAATCGGTAACTATGTGAAGAAGGTAAAAGGCAGCAGGGCCAAGGGAAGTATATCAAGCGAAGTGGAACCCCTAATCAAATGTTCTTCAACGAATGGATTTCGTGTGACGTCTTGGTTCGGTCGATGGCGGTTGTAAATGTCGGGTGTGAAAAAATGGTGATTGAGGAAATATTTGTAAGAAAAGGTAGGGGGGATGGTGTGTCAGAGGATTAAATATAGCAAAGGCAATCAGATGAAAGTTTGGGCGGAGGGGTGGCTGGATGGCGTAGACAAATGCACAACATGAGGATGGCGGGGGTCTCAACCTCAACACTTACTGTTTGACGGTTTCCAAGTTGCACAAGAGTGAAATGGATCGCTGGATTGTGCTGCTAGGAATACCGGATGTGTAAATAAGCGAGCTTGAGAAATGGGATTTTGTAGACCTGCAAAGAATTTTCTTTGATTGTTGGTGGTTGTATAGCGAGTCATGACTAGATCATAAGGTAGCCTTTACCTCTCAGAAAACGTCGGCGCACTAAGGCCGTTTGGCAGGCCTCAATTTCAAATTTTGGCCATCTCAAGCGCTAATTTAGAGACAAATCGCCTTTTGAAATATTAGGGCGTTTGGCAGGATACATTTGAAATGACCTAAAAACTATTGGCTTTCAACAGTACACATTGCAGCAATCCTCATTCATCTTTGCTGCTGAAACAGGGCTGTGTGTATAAGATGTTGAGCTACTTACAATCCATTGATCTTCCTGGTCTGACCTTGTTTCCTTCATCGTAGATATATTCAATACTAAAAGTCTTCCCAGACTCCCAATTCTAAGAAATGCAATGTTCAAAGTACACCCACCCTTTCTACCAATGCCTACGTCACCAGATCCAACAAATTTGAACCCCTTTAGAGGAGCATACTAGTCTCCAATTTCGAATTTGATAATTCTTTGAAAACCTGCTTGGCAAGCGAAAGTTTGAAATTCTGTGTCATCACAATTTCGAACGCGGCATGTCAAATTCCAAAAATTTGAAAACCCGCCATGCCAAACGGCCCCCAAGTTATCTCTCAGTCTCCCAACCGAATCTCCAGCATAAGAATCTGATTTTCCTCTCAATCATATTCAATTTTGTATTTACAATAAGGGAATACCAACCCAAATCCGTGACTTGCCTGGGATGAGAGTTATCACAATGAACACCAAAGTTTGCATTATTTCTTCACTATGGGCCTTGCTGATCGCACATAGTGGCTGAAATAAATGCCCAACAGTGGATTCCATGCTTCTGGCTTGTTACAATGTGATACCCACGCAAACGCTGCGTCATAAGACTGTACAGTCGCGAGAGGAAAGCAACCTGACAAGATCAGAATTAGATTTGAGCAGCCCAATATAGATCGTATGAGTGTTGAAACGACATCATTGCGTATTTGCAACATGATTGGGAAATGATTTATAGTATGATAGATGGGATACCAAATAGGATCATAAGGTTGATTGAGAAAGACGGTGCGAGAACCAATTATTAGTTAGATGTAACTAGGTTTTTTTTCTCATCTTTTTGTGTTATTGAGGACATTTATAAACCTGGAGTGAAATGTATTTCTATCTTGTCCGGTTACTTTCTTGTCGCGACTGTACACGTAAGAGGCAAGTCAGACAACCACTTATTCACCCTGTGTCCATCGAAGATCCCCGGTTACGTCCGAAAAGCCTGAAAGACAGCCTTCTCATCCTCACTATCGTCTCTCCTCCTCCGCCCCGTTCAATACCACCCTGCTGCCCCCTCCCTCCAGTCCTGTGATCTGAAAACTCCCCCAGCCAACCCCCAACCCCCACCATGCCCACCACCCTGCAGCCCACCCCTCTGCCCGAACCAAGAATCGGGATCCTGGAAGACTGGCTAACCCGGACTGAACAGGCTGTCCGGGCAAAAGGCCAACTTGGAAGCCTCTCTGAAGCCAGGGGTCAGGTGAGGCTGTCATGGATGACGATCAAAATATGGCTGATGGGGGTGGACGATACAGACTGGCATAGTGAAGGGTTGGCACTCTCCCGTCAATTTGACAGCGAAATAGAGCGTGAAGGGGGGGAGCCATTGTCGCATCAGGAGATTATGAGGGAGGAGGCGCTGGAGGTGGGAAGAAGGCGGAGGGAATGCGTGGGTAAGGATGCGGAGTGGGAATATCAGATTGAGGACGAGATGGACGAGGTGGGGAGAGAGGGGGGTGGTGGGAGTGGTTCGGACTTAACTCTGGGTACAAGCGTGCAGGGGGATGTCACGGGGATACTTAGTGCCACGGAGAGTCAGGAAAAAAGAAAAATCAAAGAAGATAAGAAAAAACCTTGGGTGGGGGGTGAAGGGAGAAGAAAAAGGAAAGCGGCAATGAGGAGGAGGAAGATGGAAGAGTTGAGACGTGAGCCGGAAACAAAAACAGAAGGCGGGAGCATAGCCTAAGTCAGAGTATGCGAAACCGATTGAGGGAGCTTGAGGGGGGAGTGGAATGTTCGGTTGCTGTTTTGGTTTTTGACAGAGTTTGTGACATTGATAACTTTGCTGAGCAGGGTGAGCTATGATAGCTTCCATCATCCATATCAGGCATGATTGCCATATAGCTGCGAGGGAGATATTACCTTGGGGAAGTTTATGACGCTTATTGTCTTCTTTCGCCGCACCTAGGTGCTTTCACCCGGCGGTTACTGTGTGAACAATTACTCTCTGTATTCGATATTTCAATAGTTGCTATTTGTATCCGAATTCCTCCTAGGAACTCTAGTAGTTGGCATAGATATAAATATATCGGGAGTGTGGTTAGGATTAATCAATGAAAAGGGCGAGAAAAGATATTATATAAGCATTATACGGCTACCACTATGACTCATCTAATTTGAGATGGAGTTATTCGGGAACCCGCTGTCCCCTGCTGCGTGCAAGTTCGCAGTCACCTCGAATCTTTTAAGAATGTTCCGGAGATGTGTACAAGACACTACCGACTCCCAGCGACGGTTTACTCTGTTGCCCTGGCAATCTGCTTCAATCGATGAGCAGCCAAACCACCCTATTACTTCAAGTACGTGTTTCTGCATTGCTCAACCACTATCTCAATCTCTTTCCATGGGGTGGGCAAAGGCCAGCCTTTTACTAACGCAATCTTATTTTCACAAATATTGGCTGCGGAAGGGGAGGGGGTTACGATTGCCTTGCCTCCAGATATTCTCGGTTTGTGTAAGTTAGAAGGCGGGGCATCGAATTTCGTACTGATAGGCCACCTCTGGCAGCACAATAAACGAGTCCGGGTGTGTCAAACTTCGACCCCCTGAGAACCACCCGGATCTCTTGTGCCACCATCGGGGTAGAGCGATCAGGTATCCTCGAGCCCTGACCGAAAAAGAAACATTCCTGCAGACTTCCGAAGGACTTTTGAGTGAAGTTATCAAGTGTTGATAACTGTGAAGGCGTAGAATATTAAATCCTACAGGATCAGTGGTTTCGGGAAATGGTGCTAGAGAGCGCTTCCTTGATCATATCATATCACTCGAAAACGTGCACGGTCGTGGTTGGGGTAATGATTTTTCTTCGGGAATCTAGGATGATTCTTCGAAATAGGCATCATGTAGGCTTAGCTGTATAATTTATTCTGGAGCGACTCTTATGAGGGAGTGTTATAGTCCTCGTCCTTTGTAGTTTTTGTTTTCTAAGGGTTAAAGTGATAACTTTTGGACTGTTCTCGAAGATTCGACGGGCAAGAACGTTGTCACGATTTGGGTTGAAAAAAATAAATAAAGATAATAGCAAAACAGTCGGGAGTCCGAATTAGACAAGAGCTATCAAGTATTAGAGAGGGCTAGATTGATTTTCGCATTTTCTTTTTGCTGTATAATTTTTTTTTCTTCTCCTTCTGAGTGAGGTTTGGTTTGTCCTCCCGTAAGGTGTTGGCAGGCCTAAATGAGTCAACGGGAACTTTACCGCTGGTGACGCGCGTCACCGCAGCAGAGACAAGGATACCAACGTCGTAACCACCAAACCCATCATTTCCATATCCAACCACGGAACCACTTACCATCCCACTTACCATCCCACTACCAGGACAACCAACCATCCAAAAAATCAAACTTCGCCAAATGGATCAAAACGACCCCTTCTCCCACAATACAGCCGCGCCTGACATTATGGACTTCGTCACCCAGTCCGCGCCCCCCAAGCCCGCAGCCACGGCATCCTCGGTTCCAACAATCCTAGTCACGGACTGGCACCGCTCTCACCTCTTGGACTTCTTCAGGGAAAAAAACATCGAATTCCACCCCGACTACTCCTGGAAAACCTTCATCTGGCTGATCGCGAAGTTCATTGTCAACGGTCGCGAAGAGGAGATCGTCGAGACGGACTGGAAGAAGATGGCTGGTGGAGGGACGGCTATGTTTATTAAGTTTTCGACGATACCCGCTTTTGATGAGGGGGTTGAGATCTTGAGGAGTTCGAAGGCGTTTGAGGGGTGTCTTGTTGAGAGGATTAGGGGTTGAGAGAGGTTTGTTCTGCTTGTTCTTCGGGGCTTGGGAGAGGGTTGCTGACGGTCATGCTAGTAGTAGTCGTGGAGGGAGGAGCAATGGCCAGATTTACATTTAGAGCCTAAAGCTTCATCTTTCTGCTCTCCATTTCTCTACTTTCTCTTTCATTTACATTCCTCCCCAACTTGCTCTGGATAATCCTGCTTGGGTCGCCTGATCGTACACACCGTTTTCGTTCCTAAGTCCCAGAAAGTCCTACTTTTTCTAATTTTTGATTTACTCTCTAAGTTAGTCACGCTGCTGGGATTAGTGACGCTGGTTTTCCTTTCGAACGTCGTTTCTTTCGTTTCTTCTCTTTAGTTTTCTGCTTGTGGATAGTTCTCGGGCATTTCGGCTTAGGGGATCGATGGGCTTAGATAGAAAACGAACAAAAAAACCCTTTCTGCTTTTTTCACTCCTATTCATGCTGTCTCACGGTGCTCTTTGGTCTGCTTGCATTTATTGATGTGGATGATTGTAATTCACAACAGCAAAATCTTCGTGCGGATAATCATGGGTGGAAGTAGGAATACGCTAAAGAGATATAACATTTTGTAAATTGAACGGAACGTCAAAAAACAACATGAGTGCATCCCGAATACTGTGAACGGTGGGCAGATATCGACAGAAACAAACCGTGGAAACCGTACCTATTTACTCCGTTCGTAATCTTGCAGGATACTCCACGCTCCATGCTTTCCATCATACCATAGTCACCAGGGAAACCTTGACTCTTCGGACAGCTTGATAGAGAAACAGAAAATTTAGAAACGGAAAACTACTGTCTCTCGAAAATGTAATGTGTCTGAAGCAAGCACTCACAACCAAAGCTCCCTTGTCATGACGTTCCTCACTCCACAAGTTATCATAACAAAGATGCCGAAAAAGAATATAAAGCACGCCCAATTAAAACAAGATACCTGCTCTTTTCGGACATACTGCATGTCTGCTGGTAGTGCTCTGGGCAGGCACTGTGGAGCCCATAATCACCGATCACTCGTAAATGGTAACCAGGGTGAAGAAGTGTGGAGTGAAACCCCTAAACAGCCTTCCGGAGAAAATCCGGGACCAGCAGAGATACTGGGTCACCTTAGAAGAAGCGTTTGATCCGTGTAGAATGTAAATAAAACTCATTTGCTGCGACCGGAATATCAAGTGATGATCTGAAGCACTAGGTATCCCTCCGGGTAAGTAAATCTTTCAAAAACAAAGATTTCGACCGTGGCTAGCCCGATTTAAATAAAAGCCAAGATATATCATTCATCACAATAGATCTCTTATACGTGCTCTGAATGCCACATAAGGTTCCGTGTTCAATAACCGTGCCAAGGTCCCCACCACTTCGAACGCCGCTAAGCAACCTTCGAAGCAGGTGGCACTCCGAGGGAGTGCCTAACGGTTCAACGATAGTAACAGTTCAACGATAGATTTATTCCATGCAACACAAAATTAAAAATATTATATGCGACAAGAAAGGTTTGCAATATGACCCCCAATTTCATGACTGAAACGCTTCTGCAACTTTCGCCTCTTAATCCTATCCCTCACAACCATTTTCACCTCTTTGGATATTTCCTTCCACAGCTTTTCGACCTTCCGATCGGCTATTCTTTGAGCATTGTCCAGTGTGCGTTGCGCCTTTAGGAGCTCCTTCTCTGCACTTTCCTGCTCCTTCTGAAGTACCATTGTCTTGCATCATGAGCATACAAGACTCCACCCTTCTGGATCAACTTTCGGGTCCACTTTTGTCATGCAGCTCGTGCAAGTTCAGCTGCTTTTGTATTCTGTAAATCTTTGAGTGCAAGTGCTCCACTTTGTGCCTGTGCTAAGCTTCCCTTCAGGTATTGCTGAAGATTTAATGTTGATGTAGGCAATAGATCTTGAGCGTTGTGTTGTACTAACTCTGCATGTCGCTTGAGTAAATGTCTAGTTTTAGGTATTGATTGTGTACTTTCAAGTTGTGGACGAGATGTATGGGATGGTGTTTCAGTATGGAATGGTGTTTCGGTATTGTGAATGTCTGGTAATTTGTCAAAAGCGATAGCTGATTTAAAGGGAATGAGGCCTGTTTTCCTAAAAGCAGATAGGATTGTCATTGGCTTAAATGTTTGCAAATGAATAGATTCAATTGCTGTAAAAAATTCAACCTTGTTAAACTCTGAGCATCCTGTTTAAATTACTGAATTAAGAGCTTCTGCATGATAATGCTTGTATGGTTGGAAGACTACTACATCTAAGGGTTCCAAAAGATGTGTGCAATATAGTGGTAGGCAGAGCAGGATAATCTTGTTGTCATCACAGAACATGATGAATTCTCAAGTGCAGTGTAAATCATGTCTATCTAATAGTAGTAATCTCCATGTATCAACTTGTTGGAGAGCAGAAAACCTTTCAAAGTGGTGAATCCAGTCTAATGCTAACTTGTCATTAGAGTGTCCACTATCTGAAACTCCAATGAGGAAGTTATCTGGAACATCAGTCTTCATATACCAGTCCTTCATATGCAGTATTCCAGGAAGGATAAGTATAGGTGGAAGTATGGTACCATCACTACTCACACACTGTATGGCAGTAACCAATTCCTGTATGCTCAAACTTGCCAGATAGAGTGCATCAGCAAAAATAATGTCTAGCACCAGCTGTATCCTGTGCATCTGATGGGGTGCACATAACGATAACTGTTAACCAGGATGGGATATTAAATTAAGATTGCATCCTGATATTGAGGCTTGCACTGGGTGCATCTGGACAGAATCTGGACACAGACCCCTATGCTTGGGGCGCCCTGACAACACCTGGCACTTCACCATTGTATCCTAATGACATCTGGTCCTTAACTGTTGAATCCTGAGGCCATCTGGGCCTAAGCGAGTACATCATAATAACAACTGAGGAGAGCATCTAAAATTGAAAACTCCTGACACTAGCATACCAGCAGTGTGACCCATATATAGGACTTAGGTCACAAAGTTTCTTTTAGTAAAACTATTTCAATTTTATCTATTCTATATAAATTTATAACTAGTATACATGAGCAAGATAGATTTCGCATGAGCATTCCTTTAACAGATGAATACTAGTTCCTTAACAGGCTATAGCTTCCCAGGGATTGATGCCAGGAGGACGTGGGAGGTGGCGTTGGAAAGCTGGCATCGAGGGAATTCCGGAACATGTCAGATGGGCATGGGCGAACATCTAGGCTTCGAGATATCTGTCTTGAAAGTTAGCAGAAATTCACCAGTAAAGGCCAGTTCATAGCAGCATGTAGCTCAGTGGAGAGTGATGCCAGCAGGATATGGGAGGTACCATTAGAAGGCTGGCATCAATGGGATTCCGGAACATGTCTGACAGGTGCGAGTGAATGGCTGGGCATCGAGATATCTGTCTTTGAATTTAGCAAAAATTCACCGGTAAAGACCATTTTTATAGTAGCTTGTAGCTCGGTGGGAACTGATGCCAGGAGGGCATGGTAGGCGCCGTTGGAAGGCTGGCATTGAGGGGATTCCGGAACATGTCTAACAGGCATGGGCGAATCACTGGGCATTGAGATATCTGTCTTCAAATGTAACAGAGATTTACTGGTAAAGACCATTTCCATAGCAGCCTGTAGCTTGGCAGAGACTGCTGCCAGGAGGACATAGGAGGCACCATTGGAAGGCTGGCATCGAGGGAATTCAGAAACATATCTGATGGGCATGAGCGAATGTCTGGGCATCGAGATATCTGTCTTCAAGGCTAGCAGAAATTCACTGGTAAAGACCATTTCTATAGTAGCCTGTGGCTCAGCAGGAACTGATGCCAGGAGGATGCAGGAGGTGCTGTTGGAAAGCTGGCATTGAGGGAATTCAGAAACACATTGTTACGATTGGTGATAAGATCTCTCCTATTTATATCTTGCAACAGGCAATGAGTCTGTAGTTAGCTTCTCTTGGAGATGATCTTACTTACCTCCTATTGTATTCTCCTTTCTTCGAGCATTTCTAAGGCTTGTTATCATATGCTACATCTTATATATCAACCTTTATCGATAATAAGTCCTTATAACACTAACTTGCACTTAGTCTTGGTCTTTCTTTCTTCTTTGTTTGGTCAAGGTATAAAGAGCATGGAGGTGTTTTATTCATAATATAATAGATAGGAAATAACTTAGGTAGTTGCATGAAGAACTAACTATCAGGTCCTATTGACCTCCTTATATAGTTCTTCGAGCAACCTACTTACAATTTAAATGAGTCACAACTGTGAGTCATATACTCGCATAACATATAACCTCATAACCATACTTGGTCATGTGCAAAAGTCCCATGACCCTAAATGGGTCATGTGCAAAACCTCATGACTTGTATAAACGAAGTCATGCCTCTTAATCCTCATGACTCATATGCATACATATGAGTCAATACTCAACATACCAATTGAATTCCAGCATAAGTAACTATGACTCACAACTGTGAGTCATGTGCAACCCTATGACTCATATGTGAGTCATAGTGTTAAAACATAACATCATATGACTCAACTGAGTCATGTGCAAAAACTTTAACAAATAACATATTATGACATACAATTGTATGTCATGTGAAACCATTACAAACCATGCTGGGTTTGTAATACTAGCTCCCCTCTTCCTAAATCTTCAGTCCCTTGAGGATCTGGGATGATACCTTTCATTGTATATGTCTCTATTCACATTCTCTTGCAATCTTCCCACTTCATGTGAGATTCTTCTAATCCTTTTTTCCACCTCTCTCCTTACATATCTTTCACTTTCCACCTCTTTTTCCAAGGCCTTATTTTTGAGTCTGAGACCTTTTTCATCCCCTATTAGTCATTGGATGGACCTTTCTGCCACATCTACTATTCTTTGTAGTTGTTCTAGCCTCTTTCACTGGTCTTTGATCATTTCCATAGATCCTCCTTTGACACAAACCTTTTATCCCCCTCTTTTTCCTCTGGTTTCGTCCTTGAAACTAGTTTTTCTCCTTATCTTACTTTTTTCTTTCCTCCCTTGTGGAAAGAGCAATGGTCCCGCATGCAATCCTTTGCATCAATTCTTTCATATTTTGGTTCTTTTGGTGTGAATGGTGGGAATGATTCCCAGTTCTTTTCCCAGCTGTTGGCATCACTGGATCTGCTCGAGCTAGTGGTTGCTGTTTTGGCCTTAGGCCAGAAGTCATGTTTTTCTTTCACATCTTTGTGTATAGGGCATTCAAAGTCCACACATGCTGTGAAGTAGTATGCTGCATACTCGTCTTTCTGTTCTTTGAAATATATTTTGCTCCATTCTTCATTTTCCGGGTTTGGGCTTATATGGATATCATGGGTGGGAGGTAGAGACTGCATTTTGGGCATTGATGAAGTTCGCAGCTAGGTACCACTCTTGATCATGTTGTGCAGGGTAACCGGTCCACTTGGACTAGTATTGTAGCTTTCGGTAGTGTAGTCTCGAGTCGATGATTTGATCTAATTCATATTTGTTTTCTCCTTTTATTTCAATAGGAGGAGGGGGAAGTTTCTTTTGTGAGGGTAGAGGATTTTCTGAGTAGAGTTCGAGGTTGCTGATGTGGAAGACTGGATGTTTTGTTTTCATTGAGGCCAGGAGGTCTAGCTTATAAGCTTTTTCTCCAATTTCTTTGATATTCCTGTATGGTGCAATCTTCCAGTAGTCCAGTTTCTTTGATGGTCTCATGGTCTGAATGTCTTTCGTAATTAACCAGACTTTATCTCCTGATTCCAGTCTTGTATCAGGTTTTCTCTGTCGATCATTGTTTTCCCTCATTTTGTCTTGTGCCATCTATATCTCTGTCTGGATGAGTTTGTGTAGTTGGCTGATGTCATCTTTTTCCAATATTCCTTGTACTCCTGTGTATCCATCAGCAAAAATATTATCTTGCGCCCAGTGTGTCCTGTGCATCTGACGCACAGGGTATCCATAATGATAACCATTAACCAGGATGTATTGTCGAACCAACCTCGCATCCTGACATCGAGTCGTACGCCTGGTGCGTCCTGACAGTATCCGGACATGGACACCTACACCAGGTGTGCCCTGACAATGTCTGATTCTGTGCTCTTGTGTCCTAACAATGTCTGATCCTTGGGTGTTGCATCCTAACAATGTCTGATCCTTGGGTGTTGCATCCTAACAATGTCTGATCCTCGGGTGTTGCATCCTAACACCATCTGATCCTAGCCTATTGCCTCCGGATGCTACCCAATCCTCAGCTCTTACATTGTGGAACCACCACATTCTGGCGTCTTCCACCCTGACATCGCATCCTTGCCTGTGTGCATTGGGATTCCATGATAATCATGATGTGCACCCTGGTGCTGCCTATCATGAGGCTTTTCCATCCAGATTCTTTCTATGTGACTCTCCTCTCATCTGGATCCCCACCTGCATACACAATGCGTCCAGATTTCACCTCAACTGTGACATCTCATCTTGATGCTACTACTTCATATCTGGACCTCCTCAGGATGCCTTCTGAAGTGTGGTGAATTACCCCTGACGCCGTCTGCACGTTGTGCCCGGTATTGCCCAATCTTCCCAACTCCCTCCTGATATCTGATATACTACATTGTGATTGCCCTGACACCCTCTGGATGGCTGCTTTTCATAGATTCTACAGTGAATATCGCCCTGATTATTCCTTTGCACTATGTCCTTTAGTTTCTATTGTAGTCTTGTCATGGTAAGCTAAATCAAATCTATTACAGATAATCTTTACATGTTCTTAATTCCCCTTAATCACCCTCAGTGACGGTCCCAACCCCTATGCTTGTCATCATTCCGCTTATGATGACATCCCCACTGGTGCTGCATGCGCTTCCTGAGAATCCCCAAGGCTCAACGAGACCCCCCATGATAGAGAAGGTATCCTCACTGGTGCTGCTTGCGCTTCCTGAGAATCCCCAAGGCTCAATGAGATCCCCCGAGATAGAGATAGGATCCCGCTGGTGCTGTTTGTGCTTTCTGAGAATCATCTGGACTCATAGGATCTGAACCTTCTAACTGAAGCTCCCAGGCTACCAATGTCTGGCTCAAGTCACACCAGCTGTCAGTTTCAGGTGACAGATTCTGACGTTCCCGATGTCCCACAAGGTCCAAGTTCTGGTGATTAGTGTATTGCGGCACAGGCTGTGTAGAAGTGTTGTTGGATATCTGACTCTCAAGCTCAGCGCTTACGGCTTCTCAATCATTGTCGTATCCTTCACGGCAGTTTCGTTCAACCACGTGAACTTGTGCAACCCTCTTATCGATTGTTTGTCAAATATTTTCGACAATCATATCCTGGATCCTCTGTGGCCACTTACCCCAAGTTTCTTTTTGCTAGTCAAAAAGGTCTTGTATGTTTGGTAACAGGTTAACCACCCACGTCGCGAATGAACAGTTGGATGATTCTGACACTCACCCCTGGCTGCCTCAGGCTTGAAGTCCCTGGGCTCCTCATGTATCCCCGTTTGCCATGCACACAGTGTATGGCAGATTATGGTGCACATCAAGCAGATCATAGTGCCATTGATGCGTGCAAGGAATCCAGGATCCACAATACCTTACATCTTCTTCCCTGCAAAGTACTTACGGAAAATCGCCTCAGGAATCTGGGGCGCAAGGAATTGTAATATCAGGCCCTTGGTTACGTCCAATTACAGTCAGTAGTGGTCACTTGATGGTAGGCGTCTGGTTGAGACAAACATTGTACCCTCTCGGGTCGCACATAAACCTGTCCCATTCCAGCAGATAATCGACTCTGTGTGCCATAGCTGTTGGATCATCAGGCAAACTGTATAACTGCACAATGTCTTTTTTCAACTCATGTACAAACTGGGATCGTACCCCAGAGTGTTTTTGGCATATCTTTCTAGGTTAGTATTGCATTCTATGTTGCATCATATCTGCTTGAGTCTACTTACCAAACTTATGCACTGCTCTGAGGGTTGGATGTTTTCGGCATCTGCAATATTAGCAAGCGTGGCATCCCAAACTTTGTGCACCTGGACCATCAGAGCAACAACATTCTGGAGTGGCTGCTCAAACAGGGTATACTATGGAATCAGAGTCTCCACATCATCTAATATGGCTCTTTCCGCACCTGTCACTAGATTTTACTGAGAGTGAGGAGCTGGACTAGAGATCAGGGTACCAGACGCAGGACCACACAGGCTACCCAGTAGGGATGACAACCATGCATCACTCGATGATGGAAACATTGGAGGACTGTAGGCTCTCCCCCGAATTATGCGTCCAAGACCCATGGTCGTATGCTGAGTAGGACCGATCTCCTGAGACCGTGATATAGTCTAAATGCATATAGTTCTCGCCCAATTGTCTCCCTTTCTGTTAGCTACATGTGAACCATGATCACGTCTTCATCCAGGGCCATCTGAGATATCGATGCCTTCTCTATCAGGTTCGGTGTCTGCTTGTGTTTCATCTGGTCTGCATGAGATTTGGTACTTATCACTACGATTGTCTGATAGATGCACTGTTTGGGTATTTGGTTGATCATTGGGTTCAGTTTTGGGTACTGCATGTACCATGGTCAGCATTGTGCCCTTCCATTGGCGCTTCGGTGCTCTTCCTACTAGGCTTGCAATCAGAGGTACAGAAGAATCCCAAGTTGAGGACACGTCTTGAGATTCATTTTGACGTGTTCTTGATCTCCCTTTTCCGGATTCCATGGTACTGGGTTGCACGTCGCATCTACCTCTGTATAGATTGCCAACTCGGGGCACTGGCTGACTGTGTGTATTGGCCTATTGCTTATTCATGGTATAATAGGGTAGTTAGAGTAAGGTAAGTCAGGATTCAGGCTGGAGTAAAATCGTAGGTATCTCAAGCACAGTTTGGTCAAGATGAGAAGTTTGTATAGTTTTCTTGTATTGTATACGATGCATCAGGACTTATACAAGGGGCTCCCCAGGGGGGGGAGGGGCACGCAGGATCACTGACTATCATGTATTATGGAAGGACAATATTTGCCTGCAAAATGGCATTTTCGGAGTGTTCAACATTATGTTTGTAATAAACTAAACATTCTCAACTACGATTGGACTCAAGCCTCTGGCATGAAAAAATTATACGAAATGAGGATATTGTTAGAGTGGGTGGCTTAATAAAATCTAGCCAAGAACGGTATCGTTTACCAACACTATTGGCACTACGGTATTCTCGCATTGCCTAACTAACACCAGAAGTGTCTGAAATCGTCTCCTGGCATCGAGTCAACACAGCTTGAACACCAAAGAGGCTGAATTCAAGCAATCTAACCTACTTGTGCCTGGATGTTAGTGATGAGACAGACAGGGGTTATAGCCCGGCCGTTTCTGACCAACTTCAAACCCTGGTCCGTCGCATCACTAACCTCAATACCCTAGTAGATAATCGATGTACCATGAGCTAACATTAGGCCAGTTAACGATAGACAATACAAGACTTGCCGGATCCAGAAAACACCAGATGGCAAAGTAAAGGGGCATGTGTTACGATCGGCTATAAGATCTCTCCTTTCTTATATCTCGCAACAGGCAATGAGCCTATTGTTAGCTTTCTCCTTAGAGATAATACTCACCTATCTCTTGTTGTATTCTCTTTTCTTCGAGAATTCTCAATACTTGTTATCTTACACTACGTGTTAGATATTGACCATTGCCAATACTAAGTCCTTATAGTGCTAACAAGTATTGATTCTGTTCCTCTTCATGATTGTTGGCCTTTGTAGTAAAGAGCGTAAAGGTGTTTTATTAATAACTTATAAGATAGGAAATAACTTAGGTGGTTGCGTGAAGAACTAACTGTCAGGTCCTATCGACCTCCTTATATAGTTCTTCCAGCAACCTGCTTACAAATCAAATGAGTCACAACTGTGAGTCATGCACTCATGTAACATATAACCTCATGACTATACGTGGTCATGCGCAAAAGTCCCATGACCTTAAAGGGGTCATGTGCAAAACTTCATGACTCGTAAAAACAAAGTCAAGCCTCTTAATTCTCATGACTCATAGGCGCACCAATGAGTCAACGCTCAACATACCAATCAAATTCAAACATAAACAACTATAACTCACAACTGTGAATCATATGAAACTCTATGACTCGTATGTGAGTCATGGTGCGAAACATAGTATCATATGACTCAATCAAGTCATGTGCAAACCTTTAACAAATGAAATACTATGACATATAATTGTATGTCATGTGAAACCATTACAAACCATGCCAGCTTTGTAATAGCATGCTGCTATGACTATTATCACATACCAGGCACTTGAGATCAAAACGGCTAGCAATATGAGATGCCAAAGCAAGGGCGTCCCATGGTATCTTTACTATCATATAGAGGCACTCAACATCACAAAAGATCCTGCATTAGTTAGCAAATTTTTGAATTTCTTTTTAGACTAAGAGATAAAGCCCCCTATCTAAAAACTACCTAACAAAACACTACTTAGCAAAAAAAAAGAAAATTGAGCTATGAAAAAAGCTAGAAAAGGATTATTTACAGGGACCCTGGCATCTTGTTCCTCGCCAGGGCGCAGGGGGGGTCTCCCAGGCCAGAGGAATTGGGTTGGGGGTAGGGGGGCAAGAGGCATCCTACGGGGGGACCTGGTGCAAAGAGGGGGCTCGGCGCATAGGGGGGGGCATCGGAGTATGGACAACTAGTGGGACTGGCGAGGAGGCAGCAGGGGGAGAGCTGCCTACAGTACCAGGAGTCGTAAGGAACTCTGCCATCCAAGGCTGCTGTTGGACAAGATCTAGCAACCTTCTGTGCTTGTCTTGCGCCGACAGGCCAGGAGGCTTACCGGCAGCGACAGGGGGGAATCCGGGCTCGAGGTGGGAGGGGGGCTCGAGGGACTGAGTTCCTTGTCCATTTCGTCGTCCTCATCTTATATGTTTGTGATTAGCTGAGATGGTAACTAAAATATGGTTAGGGTTAGAAACATACGTCTTCGATCACAATGGCATGTTCGCTAGGATTGTGGCCCTCCTCCTCCTCCTCCTGCTCCTCCTCCACCTGCACCTCCTCCACATGCTCCTCTTGCATGGCCTCCCTGATATCTCCGGCCTGCCCACAGCGATCCCAGACCTTGCGGTCGAAGAAGGGATATCTGCCATAGGCAGGCGCGGGGGTCTGGTCACGATCCTCTCCCTCACCGAGGCATGGCTCAAGGACCATCAGCTCCACAGGGTGTTTGCCATCGTTGGCAAGGAGCCACGCCAGGATGTCCTCATCTTCACGAAGAAAGATGAGTTCCTGGAGTGGGAGATGATCAGAGGGTGCTTGACTAAGTAGCCGAGTGCCCTCACTAGTCACCCCGAGGAGATATCGGGGGCATCAGATTGCCCCCTCCATACACTGCCACTTGACTATCCCGAGCACACTTTCAATGCTCAGTAATGCCATGACTCCCCAGGTGATTCCCTGGTCAGAGTCATTGGTACACCAGGGGTAGCCAAGGAATGGGTGCCGAGTTTCTCAGGCTCCCGATCGATGAACGATATGGATCCTTATTGCCCATGGGCAATAAGGGGAGGCCCAATCCAATTGAGCCACTGACAATATGTGTTAGCATGAGGATAGCATATAATATATGGGAGGGAGGGACACTTACTGGGAGGTCCCTCGACCTCACCACCAACCTTCTTTCCCTCCACAAGACGACGCCTGTTTGATGTCCTCAGGTTCTTGGCCATGTCATGGACCAAGAGCCTGATGTGGCACTTGTTAGGCATATGGAAAAAAGGGCCAAAGTTCCCCGGCCTTTACATAGGATTATTTCTACCATACCCCTGCAGCCCCCATGTAGGGACCGGGCGTCATTACGGTATTACGGTCGAGTCGCGTCCCGACACTTTAGCCACAATAGATGGCACCTTCAGCATAACACCATATACGTCGTCGCCGTCCGTCTGACCGGATGCTGTCCGTAGGATATATGAGAGGGCACCTTTGGTGACTCATGGGAAGTGACCCGGAGGAGTTTGGTTAAGCTTTAAGCAAGCTATTACCTTGTACATTAGCAGTTAAATATTATGGCTGATAAGTGATGGGACGATTTGGGAAGAAACCTTAGTGACCGAATATCGTGAGCCTATGGCACTGACGGGTAGCCATAGAGCCGAGCCTCTTGCTTTGAAAGAAGTAGTGCCCCAAGAGGGCCTACTCAAGAATCGGTATGAGAGGTTTTCGCTGGATAAGCTATTGGCTCGATCCAGAGCAAAAAGCCCTATATATCTGATGGGCCTTGTGATGCATCAATATGCGACACAATGGCTGCGCTCATTCATTAAAACTGATTACTTTATGTTTTGAGGCAGAACAATTGGTATAGTTGCCATTAGGGCGGCATACTCAAATTAAGTTCATATAGTGGAGAGATCGAAGGCTACCTACTGGAGGGGTGTTCACACCCCCTAGAAACAATAGGAGTTTGAAGAGATCAAAGCTAAGCAAGGCAAATATTCTCAGGGTCAAAGGTGTTCGCACTTGGGAAATTTAAGAGGTTTTCGACGGAGGTACTTAGATAGTATGGGAGTTGGTTGTAGCCCGCGATAACCCAGACGCGGAATATAAATATCGAGGTACTCCCAGCTATCAGAAACATCAAGCAACGGAGAAGAGATCTTATTAATATATTTATTACACTTATTCTTTATATATACTTCGGGAAATACAAGCCTACCTTAATGATCTTCGTTTTATCCTTCTTTACCTTATTTCAAGAAGCTTACGGCCTAGACCTACCGGCCCTATCTACAGTTGGACTACCCCATAACAGCACTCCACTTCCCAGATGTCATCAGCCTGGTGCTTGTCTTCAACAGGTGCAAGCTGGGCCACGACCGGGGGAAGGGAGCAAGCATACCCATCCACTGAATCCAATTCGGATTCGGTCAGGCAGCGGAGGTCCAGGGAGTGATCAGTCAAGTGCTCCTTGACATGGTCGCGCCAGGCACTGTATGCAACAGTGATCTAGGATAGGTGCGTGAACCCAGACCATCTTTTGGCGTATGATATGTCACTATAGCATCCCCTATCAGTATTAGTTTAAATGTTTCTAACAGATGAGGGTAGGTTGGGTTTCACTTACAAGGAATCCTCCATCACCAGCTCGAAGGGTAGCCTCTCAAGCGAAGTCGACTGGCTTGGGCTATTCGCAACCGTGGACACCAGCGCTCTCCATTTCCCACTCTGCCCTTGCGGTTCAACAGGCTCGGCAGTGGGACCCCTAAGAAAAAAAAAGAAAGGTTAGTGATTATCACATGATAAAACTTAGATGGACTCTACTTTCTTTGCCATCTGGACTTCACTTCCCTGTGGTTGAACCACAGGAAGGACAGGGGCAGCAGGAATGACAGAGATAGCAGGATGTCTAAGGGGAAAAGAAATGTTAATATTGCTCACTCCAGACAGTCAATGGTGTTGTGGGGTGTACTTACTTTCCCTTGTGCACTGGTCATCTGATCAATGTCCAAGGGGCCATCGGAGTTGGGGGAAGGGGAAAAAAAAAAAAAATATCCATATTTTTATAGAAAAGTTATTTTTTTCTTTCACCCCAAAAACGTCATACCAACAACACTACGACCCCTGCAGCACGTAGATACCACGGTTCTCCACAGCTATTTTGTCTTTATACAATAGCTATGGAGAACCATAGTACTGTTGTCATACCGGTTTTCGACTAAAAGAAAAAAATAAATTTTCTATAAACATATGGTATTATCCATATCTTTATAGAAAAGTTATTTTTTTCTTTTAACCGAAAAGTGATATGACAACAGCACTACGGTCCCTACAGTACGTAGCTACGACGGTTCTCCACAGTATTGTGTCTTTATATACAGTAGCTGTGGAGAACCATAGTACTGTTGTCATGACCGGTTTTCGGCTAAAAGAAAAAAATAAATTTTCTATAAACATATGGTATTATCCATATCTTTATAGAAAAGTTATTTTTTCCTTTTACCCCAAAAACGGTATGCCAACATTAGTACGGTCCCTATAACACGTAGTTATGACGGTTCTCCACAGCTATTGTGTCTTTATATAATAGTTGTGGAGAACCATAGTGCTATTGTCATGCCGGTTTTCGGCTAAAAGAAAAAAATAAATTTTCTATAAACATATGGTACTATCCATATCTTTATAGAAAAGTTATTTTTTTCTTTTACCCCAAAAACGGTATACCAACATCACTACGGTGCCTGCAACACGACGTATATCAAAGTACTTTATTCGAAAATTCGACGTGATCACTGGGGAACCACAGTGTAGTGATCACACCGAACTTTTGAGTAAAATGGTTTCAATCACTGTTCAATCTGAAGCATCTATAATGTTAACTAAAAATTTATATAATATATATGTCTTCTTATCTATGAATAGGCGGTAGATAGACAAAGGACCAAACAAACATGAACGGGTAAGGTTTTCATAGACCTATGTCCCGAACCCCGAAGCGTCTGAACCATGTTAAAGTAGGTCTATGAAAACCTTACCCGTTCATGTGGGGTAACATATGGGTTTGTTACGAGTCTGTAGTAGTCTACACGTTCGTAACAAACGCCCATGTTACCCCACATGTTTGTTTGGTCCTTTACGTATGCGTAGTAAAGAATATATGGGACGCGTGTAGTCCACGTGTGGGATATATACATCCCATATATTTGGGTCGGGAAGAAGGGAGGAAAGGAGGAAAGGAAGAGAAGAGAGGTGGTGTCCCCTTCTATTCTTCTTCTGGGAAAGAGAGGAAGAGAGGAAGAGAGGAAGAGATGAAGGGAAGAAGGAAGGCAGAGAATTGTCCTCCGAGAAGGGGGGGGGGGAAGGACGTTAACAAAAAAAAAAAAAAAAA